>VXBN01005363.1:1559853-1624886 GCA_013397395.1 Sinosuthora webbiana
TGGAGCAGGGAAATCAAGGAAATTTTCCCTGACAGTCCCCATGGATCCCAGAGCACCCACACTAAAGTCCAGAGGCACCTATTTGGATAAATACTAGGGAAACAAACCAAATAATTTAAACCAGTTAAAGAGTCAGAACATTTTCTTCGCACTAAGTAAATAATTTATGGGCAGAGCTGTAATAAAAAAAAAGCCCTCTCCAGGCCTGTATCGCAGGAAAAACGTATCAGGAATAAAAGATCACATTTCAGACTCATAAATAAATGAAAAACAAAACCAACAGTAAACAGAAAGAAAAGTATTTCCTTCCCAGCTCCCAGAGCTGACACAAAGACCCTCAGTGCACTGGGCCAAGGGACCTTAATTCCCATCACCCCTGAAGGGATCTGATATGTCCTCCTCCTCCTCCAGAGATGGAAATTTGTACCCAAACCCTTGGAGCCTTTTGTGTGGTACAGCCTTTGGATCCATGAATGCTGCACTCCCACTCCCTGTGTAGCCCCTAAAGCCCCTAAGCAGTGGGGAAGCAGAAAGGAGAGATGTCCCAATGATGTGAGTGACAGCCAAAATTAATTTAACCCTTCATGAAACTAAAACTTGACAAGAAACTGTGTTTTAGCCGGGGCAGCTGACAGGGACTCTGGGCTTGCAGCAGAATCCCTTGGAGGGGACACAATGTGTCACAAGTCACAGGCACCTCCACCAGCCCACCCAGGGGATGCTGTGGGGTTTGTCCCTCTCTGGTGTCCCCAGGCTCAGCAGTGAGGGTGAGGAGGCTCCCACCTTCCTCCCCAGCCAAGCTCCTCTGGCCACGGCTGATGCCTTGGAGTGCCTGCCAAGGACAGGGGCTAGACCAGATTGAGAGAATAAAAGTAGGTATTTATTAAAGGCCTTCAATAGATACACCTTGGGAAGTCAAAAGCCTCCAAGGGGCTACACCCAAGATGGAAAATGGTCACGAGTTTTTCAGACAATTATAAATTTACATATCAGGGGTTAATCTTCCAATTACAGCATCAGGTAATGAAGTAATTTACCCAGTTTGCTCCCCCCCAACTCACTTTTGTTTATACTTTTGGGACTGAGGCAGAGGATGTCCTTGGACCTTTGGTTTTGTCTGACCAAAATGGGAAAGCAGCACCTAACACTGTGTATGGATCTTAGAGTTATACACTAATGCAGTGCAGGATTTGAAAAATACAAAAGCTAAACTCCTGAGGCACCGTGGCCACCTACTGTAGGCCTGATATTTCTGGGTCTGAGAGATTTTAGCCTGCTGGCAGCTGCTAACTTTTTCCCAAGGAAAAATTTCTCAAGAAAGTTTCTTCTCAAAACAATCTTTCTCCAGGTGGTGTTTTGCTGTTTCTCTGGTTTAACCAGTGGCATTAGAGAGGTGTCCCTATTCACCAACCATGTTAAGTCTGTATGGGAACACCTTATAAAAGGTAGTAAGAATTAGACAATAAAGCCTTTTTTCTATGCTCTTTGCCTTCTGAAATATTTGGAGTCTTTCTTTTGTGTCCTACTGTACCAGTGTGTTTTTTTCAGAGCACAGCTACGGCCTTTCTAGATCCCAGTCAGCCTCTCCAGTAGAGGAACTGCTTGAGAAGAATTCAGGCAGCAATTCAAGCTCACACATCCACACACCTTACAAAGCTAGCTCAGCAGAGAGGCAGAAGGCTCCCAGCCCCACATCAATTTATTCCATGTGCCAAAGGTGAAATCTGGAGCCAATGAGGGGGAACGTGTGGTTTCTCTTAGTTTTATAGGGTCTCAGGTTTGTGGGTGGTACATGGGGCAGGGCAGGGGGCAAGTGACCATAGGGAAGACAGTAAACTGGGCACCAGGCCCCATAACCAATGGGGAAACAGGGAAAGGGGATACCATGGGAGGGGTTGCGGACTTGAGAAACCCAGAGAGAAGATTGCACAATGTCTGCAAGGAGCCATGGGGGAGAAGCCTTTTGTCACACCTGGGAGGGGTAATCTTCGCTTTTCCAGGGCGAGGCAGTTGGAAATTCCTTTAAGGGCACAAGGGACCCCACATCCTACAGGGACAACCTACCTCGGGGCCGGCTGCGGCGTTTCCGCCTGCCCACGGAGGTGCTGCGCAGCGCCGGCTGCAGCTGCCCGATCTCGATCGGCGTGTTGGTGCGGAAGCTCTCCTTGAACTTCTGCATCAGCGACTCCACCGTCTCCTGCGTCACCTCGGGAGCTGCAACACCAGCAAAGGGGCCGTGGTTAGAGAACAGCCGGGCCACCCTGTCCCCACTGCCCGTGAAAACCGTTCCTCGTGCGAGCCAGAGTCGAGTCCTGGGGCAGGAGCTCTGCTGTGGACACGGTATTTTCTGAGCCTGAGCTCTTCCCAAGGGAAACTTTTCAACAGTTTTCTTTTTCCCAAAACAACCTTGTGTAACCACTATTCCTTTCCCATGACAACAGGTGTTGTTTGCTATTTCTGTCACTGAGCCAATGGCAGAGGTGTCAGTCCTATGGACCAATAACGTGACTTTTAGTGCAGCGTGTTATAAAAGGGCTGAATGAATTGTAAATAAAACCTTCTGATTTCTGCTGCCTCCTGACTGGAGTCAGGCATATTTATTTTGTGTCCTATTGTGACACTCTGCCATGACCCTCTGACTTCACCCACCGAGACCCACCCAGCACTTCTCAGATCTTACCCATACTAGAACATTGTAAGTTTACAGAAATTGTGTTTTCCACGCTGCTTTCCAGCGTTTTGGATTATTCCTTGCCTCTCCCCCATGTGCACTTGGAAGTCTCATGCCCTTATCCAAGTTACAGCCCGAAAGGTTCAGATCATCCAGGGCACTGAGCTGGCAAGTTTAACGCTACACCAGAAGCTCAGAATTGTACCCCAAGCTTGGCAGCCTTTTAGGGTAGAGCAGGAACTCTCCAACAGGCAAGTTTGGCATTATGGAATGGTGGGAAGGCTGGGGTGGGAGTCAGGCAAAGTGCAGCTGGTGCAGGAATGGTCTGACCTGCAGCAGGATTCCTTGGAGTCTCCCAGAGGCTGCACCCACATGCTGGGATGCAGCACCTGAGGTCAGGAAACAACTTCCTGCAATTCCCCACGGCATGTGTCACACCATGCTGATATTTAAGCAGCTCCTCTCCTTGCTCTCACACACCCTCAACTCAGTAATGCCAAAAAATTCGCCCACAATTTCCGATGAAGCTCCCTACCCACCTCCACAATGGGCAGTAACAGGAAGTCATGAAACTACTCACAAAAAGCAAAGATGAAATTTGGGATCAAAAGGCTTGTCCTGCAGGACACAGACATCCCCCAGGTTCGATACTGGTCTGGCCTCTGTCAGCTCCTTAAATAAACTCATTAGCAGAACACAACCTCTGTTCTATCTCCATTCCCAGAGTCACAAAGTCCCCTCAATGAGCTCCAGAAGTTCCTCCTGCCTCCAGAGTGGCTCTGTGGAGATGGCAGGGAGGGATCCTAGGTCCTAGAGCCACCACATATCCCACTTGGAGAAGGGAATAAGTGAGCACCCTGGAGCTCCCAGCCTGGCAGGAGTTATGGGCTGATGTATCACCCCATCACATCTCCTGGATCCAGAGACCTCAGATGTGCACGATGCTCCTCAGGCTCCCAGCAAGCTCAGGGTGCAGAACTGCTCTGCACCACAGACACCAATTCCCTTCCCAGTGTGGTGCAGGGAATTCGGAGCTCAGCTGGAACAGAAGCTGGCCATGCAGGATGAGGCATTTGTAATTCTAGGCAAGGATTTCACCTAAACACGGAGTCTGCAGCAGACTGTCCAACATCCAGCCATGCTGCAGGGAGCAGAGAGCCCTCCACACCCAGTACCACACCAGGCCATGGAGCAGGCTCCCTTCCAAGAGGGGAAATCCCTCAGCCTCCCCAGGGTGCTTTTGTACCCCTCTGGGCTGCAGAGATGGTTCTGAGCCCTGCCAGAGCCATTGGGAGAGGGAGAACCAGAGAGCAGATCAGGAGGGCTCAGGAGAGGATCCCCCAAGCCAGCGCTGCTGTGCTGGGAGACAGGGAGAGCACGCATCCAGGCACACCAGGCAACAGAGAAACAAGGATCAACCCCTGCCTGAGCTAAGTGCCAACAGTGGGAACAGTTTCAGGAAAGCTCCAGAAAGAGAGGCAGCTGAGGGACCAGCTGTGTTACGTCTTTGAATTTTCCAGTACCGGGCTCCCCCAGGAGCCACACATCAAAGACAGAGCTCCCCAAGGCCCCCGACGTTTACAGCAGGCACAGCTGAATCCTGCAGTGTCAGATGCCCCAGCAGGCAGCATCACATGAGGACAGAATATATCCAGAGCAGGAGAAGGTCTCCAAGGATCATCCAGCCCCGTCCCCACAGCACACATCCCTCTGAGGTGCCAGGGAAGGCTGCTGTGGCAGCAATGGGGTGGCTCAGCCTCCCGCTGCCGTGTTCACAGGGGGAAGCCCGACCCCACAGCTCCCTTGGCCAGGAGAATGGTGGCAGGGCCTCCCCTGAGCAGATGGAGAGTTATCCAGACCTTGGGGCTGTGTCATACAGGACTTGTGGAGGTGGAGCAGGGAGCTCTGGAGTGGCTCACATGGCTGAGGCTTATTTACCAAAAGGAGGCCAGGAGGAGGAGGAGGAGGAAGAGGGGACCATGCCTTCAGTGAGGCCACAGCAGTCTCACAGCCCCTGCTTGGCTGATGGCACCGTGGTGACTGCCCCCATCTGGCCACCACGCTGGCACAGCCATCCTGAGGCAGCTGCTCCCACACCTGTCAGAGGAGCAAACACCAAGGGGGAGAGTGGGGAGGAAGGGGGGTCTCTTGGCCACTGGCTGTTTGGGATGATGCTGCAAATACTGCAGGAATTGGGAGCAAAGAGCTGGTGCATCTGACTGCTCTGTACAGCTCAAGTGTGCCAGCACATCCTTGGTTTCTCTGTGCCCCTGAGCTCAGGGGTTTGGGCAAAGGAAATGGGAAAGGGAAGCAGGAGGGAGGAGAGAAAAGTAAAGCAGGGGAAGAAAAGAAAAACAAAAAAAAAAAAAAAAGGGAAGGGTAAAGGAAAAAAGGGAAAGGAGGAAAAATGAGAAATGAAAAAAGACCCTTGTTGACGTGATCTCAGCAGGCAGAGTTTGGCATGGGTGGGCAGCATAGAAAAAACCCTCAGTGCCAAATGAAAGACAGCAGAACTTCAACTGTGTGAGCATGAGGGGTGAAGGATGAAGGGGGAGCCCTTCATGCACTGCCAGCAGTGCCAAAAGGGAGAGAGAAGAGACCACTGCACCATAACGGAACAAGACAGCACTTACTGGGGCTGTTCATCACATCCACGAGAGAGACAGTCCACTGCAAACCAAAGTGCCCTCTGGGCCTCCCACAGCAGCCCTTGGAGGTTCTAGCTGGCCAGAAAAGGATGGGAAGAAGCACTACTGTGGGGTAGACAGTGGCCTTAGTAATTTGCTTTAACTACAGGCCAGCCCTGAATTGGTCAGGCAGTTGGATTAGCTGATCCTTGTAGATCACTTCCAGCCGAACTACTCCATTCTACACCACCCTGCAAGACCTCCCTGGGCTGCCTGTGCCAAACACGGGCTCAGCCAGCAGCTCCTGGCACCTCCAGAGCACCCACACGCTGCTCCCTGGCACGACACAGCCACGTCAGCAGTGCCCGGGCAGCAGCTCCTCCCGGCGCTGCCCGAGCACGGCACATTTCAGAGGCAGCAGGACTGTCCTCCCCTCCAGCAGAGCTTGCCAAACGCCTTCTCTCCCCTCCCCACTTTCCAGGAGAAATCCACCCGGGCTCCTGAGCTCACATCTTCGTCACCGTGCTGAGAGATCCTCCAGCCTGGCAGAGGTGGTGAGATCCACCCCGAGGTTTGGCACGAGGCTGCGATCTCCATCTCCCCCCAGGAGCGGGGGAATCACGAGGCTCTCCAGCCCCCACAAAATCAGCTTCCCTTTCTGGCAGCACTTTAAGGACACAGCTGAAGGTCACCCTACCTTTGCAAAGCACAGCACACGTTCCTGACGAACACCTCCCTCCTGTCCACCCCCATATTCTATTTGAAAAGAGATCTGCTCTCCTTATGGCTCTCCTGTTTGTTTGCACGTCTCCCACAAAACAATTCCTACCCAGAGCCATTCTCTCCTCCTTCCTTTCTGCTGGCACAAATTGCAGCAGGGAAATATGTTGTTTGGCTTAAAAATTACAACAACAACAACAAAAAAAAAAAATAGTAGTCATCAGCTGAACAATGCGAGCAATGTTTGGGTAAAAATACACTGCAATGGAGATGGGAAGCAGCAGCATTCGCTCCAGCACAGCCAGGAGGGCTGCACCCTCCCAGGCACACAGGATGGGTACGGGGGGCTGTTCTGGGGACACGCCACAGGTGGGATCTCACCATCCCAGGAGGGATTCCCCATCTCAGAGTCCCAGGCTTGGATCAGTGCAGCCACCCACAAATTCTGTTTGAGAGATGAACTATTTGTGAGCCCTCACCAGCTGCACTTGGGTGTTGTCTCCAACATTGCAAGGCGTTCTCAAGGCACTACAAAACCCCGCTGACTGTGCAACCTGTTCCCAGCCAGCAAAGCCAGGCAGTGATGGAAATACCCCAGAGATACCAGAAAAAAGCTCCCAGATTTGCTGAGGTGTTTTAGTTTTCAGACATGGCCTTGAGGACCCCAAGTGGAGCAGCTTCTCCCCAAACCAGGCTCAAACCTCGTGGTGCCATAGGGTGGTGGGAGAGCTGGGTAGTCCTACAGCTTGGGTTTTGCATCTTATTAAAACAGAACAGTGAGGTTTAGGGTCTGCAAAGGTGCCAGCTTTCCCGAGCCTCAAAGTCTTTAGTGTCTGGCTTAAAGGTTCTTTTCCTGGAGCCACAACCATCCCTGCTCTCCCCACACAACACCTGCACTCCCACACCTGCAGGAGGACAACTGGTGAGGCAACAGCAGCTTCTATCAGAGCTTCCCATGCTAGGTATGGACTAAAATATATTTTTATAAAATACAGTTTTTTAAGCATCTGGTTTTCCCATTCCTCTCTTTGATTTCTGGCTGTCAGAAGGCAAGTTATCGATCCCTCAATATTAACAGTGGCCACAATGCTCCCGGAGTCTCAGGGAGTGGAATAACTCCAGAGCATCTCAAGAGCTGCTCGGCTGGACATTTTGCACCAAGACAAACTCAATCAAGGATTAAATGGAAAAAGTTTGGGTGCAATTAGAAGCCAAGGTCAGTGGGATTTTTACCTCCTGACCTGCATGATCACATGGAGGATGCAGCCCCCTCACCTCAGACACTGGCTCTTCTCAAAGACTCTCCTGCCCTTTCACTGACTACTTCCAGTACTTTTCAAACAATCTGCTTTTTCTAGGCACAGGGCAGGGGACTCTCCTGGGAACCACTGACATGGGCTCTAAAGGTCTAATACATCACCACGTCCCTAATACTCCATGGGAACACCAGGAACGTGCCAGTTTAATAACATTATAATTGTTTCCTCCAAATCAACCCCCCGATATTCGGCAAGCTCATTTTGATGTTTCTGGATCAATATTTTAGAAATTTCTGTCCTACGAAGTATTTCAAGAAATTGACTTTCTGATCCTATTTTGGAACAAGCATAAATTTCACAATGCTGGAAGTTTTCCACATGGTGGAAGCCCTGATTTCTCCCCAGCTCTAAATAATGGGTGTTTGTTGCTTTTCGAAGCATGAAATAACTAACGGTGTTTGTTCTGAGAGTGGGATGTGGACTGATTTTCAACAGTGCCACCCTGAAAGTGCCGAGCTCCACAAAGCACAGCGCTTTAGTAGCATAAAATTAGGTAATTACACTGATGCTGATGTGATGACAGTGGGAGAGATTTGTACAACAGCTCCGCACGTACTCAGAGCAAAACACATCCGGAGAGCAACATCCTGCCACAGAGCACGGGGAATACGGCAAAGGCAGGAGGAACAGTGGGAGCTTCACCTCTCCCTGTGTTTCTCCAGCCACCAAACCTCTCTCGTGCAGGACAGCCTGTCCCCTTTGGTCCCCTGAACCTCCAGCAGTCCCTGTCAAGTGCCACATGCAGCCACTGTGTCCAAGAAACGCAGGGAAGCTGCTGGTTGCATTCCGCGAGCAATTCAGGACATGTATATCTGTTTTATTTAAATACATATATATAAATATATCTCCATATCTGTATTTTTATTTAAATGTATATCTCTCTCTCTATATATGGATATATTAAAAAACCCATCAGAAGCGAGGATGAAGGAGGATATCCAAAAAGCTCTTTTACAAAATGGGGTTCTCACACACAGCAAGGAGGAGAGAGGAACCCAGGAGCATTTTAAAAACAGCCTCGTATTCCATGTCGACTTTTTCTTTCTTCTCTCTCCTGGCCCTTTTTGTTGAGTTTTAAAATAGAGGCTGTATACATTTTTTTTAGCACAGCTATTAATACATAGCTATTAATACACAGCTATTAATACATTAATAGATTATTATATACATTAATAAATCTGTCACTATAAAAATAGATCTTTATACGCAAAAGTCTGATTTCAATTGCAAATTGGAGGGGGAGGGAAGCAGAAGAAGAGATAAAGTTTTATTCAAGATGTCTCCTTTGAAGGAAACTGAACAAATGTACTTTCCTCCTTCATATATTCATGAGATGACTGCTTCCCTACCCCGTTCTACACCACCCTCAGCTCCGGGCTCGGAGCCAGCACAGCCCTTATCTGGTACGAGGCAGGGGAAAAAAAAAGAGTCCTGATAGGATCAGAAGTTTTCAGTAGTTTAACAAATCTGGGAAAAAAAAGTCTCCATTGGGTTCTAATAAACCTTTAGGAGCGTGACGAGAAAGGGGATGCCGGGAAAGGCTGGCGTGCAGCGGGAGGGGGATGGAGAACAACATCCTGTGGTGGGGACGGGAACTCCAGGGTACCCCAAAACCCTTCTGGACACGCATCCACTCTTTGCTCTTCGCCTTTATCGCCAAGCTTCGCTGTTCCCCCCATCTGCAGGGAGCAGGAGAGGACATCTGCAGCTCCCACGCTCACTGCAGCTGGGTGGGCAGGAACGGGCAGGACCCCCATCCCCCTGGGAAGGGCTGGGCAGAGCCGGAGCCCACGGCAGCACCTGCCCAGCACCGGCTGCCCTGACCCTTCCTCATCCTCTCTCCAGTCACGGCGCTCCGTCGCTTCCCAGCTAATTGCCTCCACTCATGTGTGCAAACTCACCGTTTACCGGAAAATGTCACGGAATGTTAATTTCGTTCGGAACGCGCTTCCATTTTTTTTTACGATGGGAAATGAATAAGCATTGTATTAATGGCATAATTTCCAACTCCAACCACTGCCGTGGCCCCGCGGATGGAGGCTGTGAGTTACTCGTCACCCTGCGCCTTCCCTGCCTCTCCAGCTCCCTCCCTTCCCTCCCCCCGGCTCCCCCCACTTCTCCTGTTGGTAATTAAGGTAATTCAATGTAATTATAAACATATTAGGGAAGATCAAGCGCTGAAGAGCCGTGGTCTGGCAGTCCCACCTCTGCCTCACACCTCTGCCTAGAGGGCACCTCCCAAAAGTTGATGGGTCCCTGCACTCCGGGGGATGCTCCAGCTGCTCCTTCCCAGGAGCTGTTTCTGCCCAGGAAACCCTCAGCTCTTCCTCAGGGAAAAGACTTTCTAGCACACCCTCCCCTAACATGTACAGGGCATTTATTTCCTTATCCCGTTTGTCCTGCAAGGAAAAACCTTTGGAGGTGGGATGGGGTGCTGCCCCATCTCCCCCTGCCCCAGCACTGAGGAGGTCCAGTCCAACACAGACTCCATTTCCCATTTCCTCAGCTCTAATAAACCCCTTAACTTTGGGGTTTTTATGAGACATCATAACTTTTTTTTGCTTAGGCAGCGAGCAGAGAGGATGAGGGAAGATGGGCAGACCCTCGGTATCAGCTAATGCTCCTCAAGTTATCAAATAATTGAAAAGTTAAATAAGAACACTCTGGAGGAAGCTTCCCGATTTGGTGCTAATGGGCACACGGAACAGTCTGGGCTAATGTTGCGTGGAGGAGAAAAACTGGCTCGGGAGAAAAGCACTGACCTCCAGCTCCCTCTCTCCACCACACAGCTCCTGCAGCTCTGCAGAGCCAGAGGAGACAGTGCCCCATGGAACCAGCTGGGGCAGGGACTCACTGAGGGCAGGAAAAAGTCCCATCGCCATCTGTGTGAGGAGCCACTGCTGGGGGACGAACCTGGAGGCAGCAGCAGCACTTTGGCATCTGTCAAGGGAGTGTGAGCAAGTGCCAGCACCCCAAAGGATGGGAGTGGGCAGGTCAGGGCTCCAGGAACATCCACAGCTGGCCAATATGGGTGGGAAATGTGGCACAGTGGGCCCTCTCCAGTCTCCACCACTACCCAGCTCTGTGCTCAGCAGAATAAACTTTTTAGTTAGAAAATACATTTCCTCTGCCCAGCGGACAAGGTGACATTTTTCACAGTACTGACAATGCTGCACCACGTGCCAGGATGAATGAGGGAGCGATGCCAGCCCAGAGGAGAAGGACAAACTACCAAAATCTCTCAACGTGGCCAGGAGCTTCAGCTCCAAAAGCAGAATCAAAAAGACCAATGACCTCCTGCACCGGGCAGCACATGGGTGGAGGCAGCAGGTAGGAGAGAATGAGCTGAGAGCTGGTTTGCTGGCTCAGGAGAAGACCTGGGAACACCCAGAAAGCCCAGGATGTCAAAACCAAACCTATTCCAAGCCAAGCAGGTAAAGAAGAGAGGCTGAGCACTGCCACACTCACAGGACCCAGTGGGAGAGTCGCAGCAAACGCCGTAACTCAGCGGCGCCGTCAGAAAGGATTGATTTGAAGCACCTTGTTAATAAGTTTCCTCTCCCACTGGTCCTTCAGGGAGGTCAGTGCCTAATGATAAATGGGGCTGGAAGGTGCCTGCAGACCCAGTATGAGCACAGGTGCCCAGCCTCAATCCATCTTCCTTAGGAGCAAGCTGACAAAACTGTCTCGGTGCTGTAGCCAGGTGAAACACAACCGATGGGAAGAGGACACGCAAACAGAGTGAAGAGTTGGTGCTGCAGCTGCCCTCCCTGCTCCCTTCCCCATAAAAAAACCACAAGTCTGGGATGGAATGATGGGGAAAAATCTCCACATGCCGACTGGTGGAGCCACAATGCCACTAAAAAGGAGAAAAAGGGCTGAGTATTGTGGTCGGAGACAAACCCATCACTTGCTCAGGTGACAGATCCAGAGGCTCTGGGCCCCACATCCCAAGGGCTGAGTCCTAACCAACAGCTGTATACTTCCAGTAGAAATGGGGAACATTGTGGGATTGTTCTCCTTCATCCCACATCCTCTTCTGATCAGTCTGACTTCAGAAACCAGCAGCAGGTTCTCACTCCATGCTGATACCATGGAAACACCATCCCTGGAAGTATCCAAGGCCAGATTGGACAGAGCCTGGAGCAACGTGGTCTAGAGGAAGGTGTCCCTGCCCATGGCAGGGAGTTGGAAGCAGATGGTCTTTTAGGTTCCTTTCAACCCAAACCATTCCAGGATTCTGTGACAGCCTCAGTCAGAGCTGAAGCTCTCCCAGGTCCTCTGCACTGCACACAAGATGCAACCCAGCCAAGAAACTCCGGAGAGGCAAGGACACCTGAGATCCCCCAAGGCAAGTAAACAACCATCATATTATTTTTTTAGATTTTCCATCAGGGCAAGAAAAAAATAAAAGAAGGAAAAAAAAAAAAAAAGTCATCTTGAAGCTAATCCTGGTCAACAACTGTCCCACAGCCCGGCTACACCTTTAAATAATGTAGTGCTTTATCAAACATTCATAGTGATGCACAAAGTGATGAACAATGTGTGCCTGGCATTTATATAAATATAGTTCCTGATGGCTTATTTTCCTTGGACAGCCAACACTTCACAGCTTATCTTCTGTGAGCTTGTGATTTCGCCTGGATGGAAAACAGTTTGGACACCTGGGGAATCAGGACTCCTGCACATGAAACTGCCATGACATGCCCACTGGGCATCTGCGGCCCCACAAAACTCCAGCAAAATCCTCATTCAAGAGCTGCTGCTGACTTGAGGAGCCAGCAGTCACCCAGCTGTGGCTGGAAGAGGGGGCAACCAAGGCTATTTCTTCAACTTGGGATGTTGTGGAGTGTCAGGGTGAGACCAGTCCAAGCCTTGCAAAGCAGGAGGACTTCACAAATCCAGCACCTCTTCAGGATGCTCAGCAAAATGCTGGCATAATAAACCACCCTGTTTCTGTTCCAGTCCCTGTGGCACCATTCAAAGCCGCTTTTCCAACTGTTCCTTCCCTCCTCTGTCTCACAAAATTAATGAGCCGGTTGTAGCAAAGAGAGGGGAGAAAAACAATAAGGAAGATCCCTGGCTGACCCGAGGTGTTTAAACCTTAATTAGTCATTAAGCATGGGCCACAAAACCCATGAGCTGGGGGCTGCAGGACCAGAGGAAACCCCCAGACCCCAGGAGCTTCCCTGTCCCTTCTGAACCATTCCTGGAGGTATGTTGGATATGGCTCCTGTGGGACAGACGACCTGAGCGTGCTCCCACACATCTGTGATGCTGCTTTGATCCACTTTCTTGGGGCTGTAAGGGAGGAGGACCATGTCCCACAGCAGCACCATTCCCTCCCCCCACACTGGGGAGGACAGCCCAGATTTGGGGTGGAGGTAAACATTTCAATGGGATGTTTAAAACAAACCTAAAGCTCCAGCCTGGCTCCTCTCCACTGAGATCTCCAAAGGCAGTTAATGTATTAATATATTAATATATTAATTATGACTGTGTTTATCTCTGCAAAGAACAGCTTTTCCCTGGCAGGTCAGGACATTCTCAAATCCACACTGAAGCCTGAGCTGGCATCACCACAGAGCCAAAGACCCAACGGCACATCTGGTGTCACCTCTGTGACTGGGGCCCTCATTCCCTTCATTAATGCATTCAATTCAGTTACAATTGAACATGCTGGACATGAAAACATCTTAAACATTTTTATTAACTACAGAGACACTATCTAAGCATGTCTGGAAGTGCTTCCCTGAATTAGGAGCCAATTCCTGCCCTGTCAAGCTCCACCTTTTTTTTTTTTTTCTTTCTTTTTTTTTTTTTTTCATTTCTTTAGAGCTGAAAGTTGAAGCTGTTGGACTGGAGGACTACAAAAAAACCACTTTTCACTGGCAGGCTATGAGAATATACATTTTCAAAGGTCCCTATAAATTACAGAAAGACTTGGCTGGGATTAGAGCTGGGAAAAGCTGATCACGTACACGGAGGGTCATGATCCCATCAGGTCACTGGAAAGAAGAGCCCCAAGACACATCAGATGCTGGCCTGACGTGTCCCATTTTATTCTCCAGCCCCAGCAAATGTTAAGCCATCACTTTATTTATTAAAGGCTCAGAAAGCCTCTGGTTAATGCTGGGAACCAGGGTGGAACTGCTTCTGACTCCCTGAGCCAACAGCAGACAGTGGCTCCCAGCCCCAGCAGGGGCACCAGGGATGGCACAGCTTGGCACAGCCAGGCACCAGTGTCCCTGCAGGGACACCTGGCTGTCACCTCAGGGACATCCAGTTCCTGTTGCCTGAGTGCTCTCCCTTCTCCAGTGTGGAGAGCAGCACCATCACCTGTACATCATGAGGGTGTGGCCCCCAACTCACACCAACCTCTAAATCTCATCTCCAAGACGCTGCAGAGCTCGGGTGTTTGCAATGAATGGCAGCTCTAGGGAACAGCTGAACTACCTGCCCTCCTCTTGCACAGCTCAGCCCCCAAAATGTCCCTTTCCACAGCCCCAACATCCTGCCCTCCACCCAGAGCACTGCCTCACCTCTTCCCAGAGCTGTCTCCACTGGAAGGGAAAACAACACAAGGGAAAACAACAAACCCAGAACAGCTCCTCCAGTGACGATGGGGGGCAGGGGAAGCTCTCTCTTGCCATCATCAGGATCCTTCCCCTGCTTTTTGCTGTCACCTCAGAGCCATTTGTCTCCCCTGCCTAAATCCCTTCTCCCACAGTTCTCCTGGACTGCACACCCAGAGCAGCTTGGCAGGGAGGCTGGGGGGACCATGAGCCCTGACATCAGCAGTTCTCAATATTTCCTCATGCTGCCCTGCCTGCTCTCTGCCTTGGCTCCCTCTCCAACCCCCAGAGGAGGACTGGACCATTAAATGACATGACCAGGGTTTGCCAGAGCTGCCAGTGGCAGAGTGGAGCTGGATCCACAGCTCCAGGTGCACTCTAGGAGCTGGACCATCTCTCAGGAATGCTCAGAAACATCTCACTACCACTACTGGAAAAAACATCCATGGATTAAGTAAGAGAAACTTCAGAGGTTTACCTGAGCCAACACAGCAGGGGAGAGGTAAGTCCAGGAGAGGAATTCGAGATGAGTGCACAACCACACCTTTGATATGCCCATGGTATTAATCATTGGAACCATCAGTAATAAGTCCTGTCTCCTGTCTAGACTTGGAGGCCATACCCAGACTGCAGAGCCTGTGAAGCCAGCACAAAGACCTGCTTGAAATGTTCTTTTTCCGAACATGAAAGAAACTGAGAAATAAAGATGGGTCCTTTGTTGCAGGAGTGGAATTGCAGATAGTCAATTTTCAGGTCTGGTTTCTCCTCAGTTTTCACCAGGCAGAAGTTCTGTTTCTCGCTGATCCTTAGGAGATTTCGTTTGGCAAAATCTTTCTGAGGAACTTGTGGGCAATCCCATACTGAGCCTGCTGGACTTTACCTTCATTTACCAACTCCATCCCTGTGTATCCAGCGCATCCCAGGATGCAGCAGTGCCACCTGCAATGCACTGGGGCCCAAGCCCCTCAAACAGGACTTGATGGACAAAAGCAAAGGGCTCCTGCTGCTGTGGGATGAAGAGGATGTCAGTGAGGATGAGAGTATATTAAAAGAGAAAAGCAAGTGAGGAATTCCCACAGGGATGGAGCTTGAGACCATCTGCTTGGGAAAAGCAGGAGAGCAGAACTCAGGAGGAGCATGGACTGGAAACTCCACAGTGAAGTGAGGACAGAGGCAGTGAGGAAGTGACAACACCTGCACAAATCCACCCAAATTCCCATAATCACTGAACCCCGAGTACACAGCAGAGCTCAGACAGGGAGGGTCTCCCCAGCAAAGACAAGACCCCAGAAACTGCACCCCACACCAGCAGACCCCACTTGGCACCACGCACACCCACTGAGCACAAAACCCTAGAGACCTTTTAACTGCCAGACAGAGCCCAAACCCACGAGGAGGCAGAGTAGTCCCCTCTCCATCCCAGCTCAAGGGATCCTTCTGAATAATTAGGACAGCCTGGCTATTGCCTCCTGCCTTGCTCCATTTCATTTTATTATTACTAAAAAAAAAAGACTACTTTTCTACTTTTCTTCCTAAACTGCCTTGGATTTTCTTCTGTCTAAATTCATCTGGGCTCTGTGCAATGTCACCAGGGAGCACATCAGCTTGTGCTCCTGCCCCCCATCTAATTTTGTCAGCTTTACATTTTCTAGGCAGTTGGGAGATTTTTCTTTCTTTGCTCCTTTTTTATTTTTTTTTTCCCCCAAGTCAAAAATGATTTTGCATAACAGTAATAACGTTAATGGCTCTGCACAGCGCATCCAGATTACAACTGCAGCTAGGGAGAAATAAACATCTCATCTTTGCCCTGCTGTTTATCTCCCCACAGCAGAGCCTGGTATCAGGTCAGAACCTGTAATTTCATTAACTTTATCACTCAGACACGCTTGTTGCTAGATGTCATTATTCAGCACATGACTCCCGTGTTTTGTTTGTGCTGGGATTCACTTCAGATGCTCTGGCACCACACGGGAGCATCCCTCCCATCCACATCGCTGCCTGAGCTGGGGAGGAAAGTTTGGCTTGCTGAGCCGTGATCTGCAAAACATTTGTGCTGCTCAGGCCTCCCGGGCAGGGACTGGATGGAGCAGAGCCATCCAGAGCAATTCCCTGCCTGATCCCATGACCAGATACATCCAGGAGTGGTGGATACAAAAAACCCCAAAGTCTTCCTCATGGAGAGCAGGAGAATTGACCCAACAGACACCGAGCGTGGGGTGGGCAAATCCCCAGTGATGGGAAGGGCACAACCCAGCACCTGCAGCTCCATCAGTGCCCAGCACGGGGCGGGAAGCTGCAGCACAGGCAGGTGCAGGGTGAGCAGAACTGCTCCATCTCCACTGGAATTGCCATCCCTGGTAATTAATGCTGGGAAGTGACACTTGAAAGAGCCTCTGCTGACAGCCCCTGTGACGACGCCGTTTGGAGCCCGATGACAAGTCCCAGCTGATGTCTTATCACAAGGCAGCACAGCAGGAGCAGCCAGGAGAGCTTTTCCCTCGGGAGCTGGCGGGTTCCCTGGGATGTAGGCACAGCTCCACACCCATCCCCAGTGACCACAGTGAAACCTGGCAGTGCCAGCCGGGCACCAGGGAAAGGCTGATCTCCGTGTGGCACCACAGCCACGCTCCAGCTGCGTGTCCCCTAATGCTTCCACCTTCAATCCTGCTGCAAAGCCACGCCTGAGCAGAACTGGCTTCCAGTCCCTGGGGATCTCCAGGAGTCTGCTCACACCAGCTGCAGCTTCTCCACCCCACATGTCCCATCCCCACAGGAATCCAGCTGCGACTGCTGCTCGTGTGCAGGCCAAAGCACTGGGGAGCAGCATGTCTGAATCACCACGTTTCCCCTGCGTGTGCCACCAGGTCAGAGTGGAAAGCCCACAGTACATATATTTATATCTGCAGTCTAGAAACCTTGGATCTCAACCACAGCCACCTCATCCTGGGCAATCCAGGCTCTAAGCAGCTTCAGCAGAGAAGAGTAAGTAGCACAAACCATAGCTTGGCTCCTTGAGCAGGGCCTCATCCAAGAGGGAAAAGTGCCCATCTGGGAGGAAACATATGGTGAACTGGCACAGTCTGGAAGGATCAGACTAGGCAAGGCACAAACCTGCCTCGATCCAAGGCTCAACGCCTGACAGCATCACAAGCAGAGCTGGTGGGAACATCTCTCCCAGCCCAGGTATCCTACAGGCAGCTTCCAGCTTGGGGCAGGAGGTTCAGTCTGTGTTTGTTACTGCCAGCTCCTGAAGCCCTTGGATAGTTTAATATTCTGCTCTAGATCTTGCTTGCTATTTTGTTTTGAAGAGCACTGAAATGCAGTTACTGCTGTCTTCCCCACTCACACAACTCTAAATAATTTATAGAAAAGCAAAACAAAGAAGAGAATATGAAGGAAGAAAGAAGGTAGCTGGGTTACGATGTATGAAGGCTTTCATTTGTTCATTCTCACTGAGCAGAAGGTTGAGGAAACAGCTCTTAACCCCATGGGCTGCTAACACTCCAAGGGATGCCAAGAGGGATGCTGAGATCAGCACTCCAGGATGGCACATTGACCCCTGGGCACCTCCAAATCTGTTTGAGCCACAATACCCATCACCACCACCACAGCCTGGTTTGAAAGGGGAAAGAGCATTTTAAGGGTGGAAGAAACACAATCTCAGCCACCACTTGTGAGCATCACAAGGGCAGGGAGCTTCCTTCCAGACACACTGCATCACCTAGGCTGCCCCTGGCTCCTCCATGGAGCCAAAAAGAGTCCCTGTCCCCATCCCTGCCACTGTGGCTGCTCAGTCTGTCTGGGAAGCCCACACAAGGAGGGAAGGATGGTTCAGACCACCCCAAGACCCCTTCCCCACACAGAGCAAGCCAGCACATCCCTTCCTTGCTCCTGCTGCAGTCACTCACAGCACTAATGTGCTTTGCTTTTGTTTATTCAAATGCATTTTACCGTGCATTGCAGGTGAACAATATTAAATGGCTCATAATAACGTTTCAATAAGCAGAGGTGGGTGTAACAGCTTCTGAGAGACAGACTTTGGAAATGCAAGCAATCAAGTGTGCGTTAGCCGAAATACCCCGGGGAACGCGCTGCTCCTCAGCAGAGGAGGGAGAGAGAGAGGAAAGCCACAAACCTTTCTTCTCGTAGTCAGGTTTCTCGTCCCCGCCCCTGCCCAGGCTCTCCAGCGTCCTGGTCACCTGGCTGCCGAACTCGTCCTCCCTGGTGCTGGGCTCCGCCCGCCGCGGCGTCTCCTCCTCCTCCTCGTCCTCGTAGTCGTCCAGGATGGGCGTCTCTCGGATGGGCACCCCGATCACCGAGTTGTGGGCCTGCAGGCGCGAGTTTCGGAAGCTCTCCCGGGCCTGGGGGCCCAGCAGCACCGAGGGGATGTAGTGGATCTCGTGGGTGGCCTCGGTGCTGGCGCTCTTCTGCGGGATGCGGCGGCGCTTGTGCCAGCGGCGCTGGGCGTACAGGGCCACCATGAACACCAGCAGCAGCAGCAGCAGCGCGATCAGCCCGCCCTGCACAGGGACAAAAGGGAGAAAAGGGAGCTGTCAGGAGGGCACGGGGAGCACGGAGGGGTGATGGGGCGCTGCAGTGTCCAGAGAATCACAGATTGATGGGTGGATGAGACTTTGAAGCCCATCTCGGTCCACCCCCTTCCACCAGAGCAAGGTTGCTTCACACCCCATCCAAACTCGAACACGTCCACCCACAACTTTCCCTGGACAATCTGCTCCAGTCCTTCACCACCCTCTGAGTAAAACCCCAGAGCACCCATCCATCAACACCCCCTGAACCACACACGGGTGGATCCATGGAGCAGCCACCTCTCAGGTGGATGAGGATGCCAGAGGTGGCCTTCAGCTGGCAATAGCACAGTGACACCCCCAGCTCAACTCCCACCCTTCTCCTTTGTTCTTTCCTCCTCCTTGGGTGTGAGGCCCCCTACACATGGGGAATGGGGATGATCACATCCCACCACTCAGGAGAAAAAACCTCATTAAAACAACCCAACCGTTACCCAGGAGCAATGAAGCCTTAGCAGAGACACACATTTCCCAGAAATGATGGTGCAACAAATGGCCCTTTACAGGCAATGCTCCCAAGGCATGGTTACCCCAGCTCCAACATTTCTGGTCTGATTTCCCTGTGGTTTCGAGATCAACTGCACATCTGGGGGCACAGCACAACATTCCAGATCCAGACCTTCACCACTAAGCTCTTGTCTTTCCTCCAAATTTTATTCAATACAGCTCTCAACAATGTTGACATTAAAAGTAAAAATCATTAACAAAAAAAAAAAAAATAAACTTACAAATATCTGTATGTGCATGGAAGCAGCACATCCTCTCAAGAGAGCCTGGCTAGGGAGTACCAAAGGGAGCCAGCCCTGCCTCTGGCTGCTCTGGAAGTTAAATTCATCCCTACACACGCAAGAGCTGTGCCTGTGCCAGCTCCCAGCCTCTTAATCTCTGCAGCATCAGAGCAATTCTATCCCGTGGCAGACAAGCAAGGCAGGGCATGTAAATCAGGAGCAGCACGAGTGACCAGGGCTTTGCAGCATGACAGGAACAGCCAGGGCAGGGCAGGCGTTCCTTGGGCACCTGGCATGCCACAGCCCAGAGCTGCACCCAGCTCTACAGCAAAGCAGAGGCGTGAAAATATTCCCCCTGCGTTCCACACAAAGCACCAGGAATCACCCAGAGCAGGGCTCTGAGTCCCAGACAGGAGCAGCTGTCAGGAGGTGGCACTGGGAAGTGCAGCTCACAGGATGAGTGGCCTGGGGAGAGGCCTCAGGAGCTGGAGCAGAGGAGAGATGTTTCCCTGAACCACAACCTGCCACAGGAGGGGCCCAGCCCAGCGTCCCCCACATCAGGATCCCCTCCTGTCCCACGAAGTGTTCCTAACAGATGCAGGACTCAGGGGCTCAGGACACTGCTCAGTTCCCCAGTCTGCACCATCAGGAAAGGTGTATCACTGTCCAGGGGATGCTCAGGGGTCCCTGCAGGGCAGAGGGGCAGGGCTTGGTGAGCTGCCCAGGTTTATGCCCTGCAGTACCAGGGCACTTCAAGGACCAGAGGGATGAAGACCCATCATGGCTTTCCATGCTCAGGAACAAGAACCAGCCTGAGCACCTCAGCCTGGGAGAGCAGACTTGAGTTTCCTTGGATTTGCACTGATGCATGGAGACCTCAGAGCGTCACAGGAGCCCCCTGGCCTGAGCCACCCACACCCACTGGCATTTCCTCAGAAATCCAGTTTGCAGGAGAGAAACCATGGCAGACCAGAAGGGAGGGGCCAGGCCAGGTGACAAGGACACAGCAGAGCCACAAACTTCAGCACAACAAACCCCACTGCAAAACCAGGTCTGGCTTTTGTGCCAGCATCCTTACAGCAAACAGAGGAGGGTTCTTGTGGTCCAGAAGGGCTTCAGGACAACACTCCTGGATGTGACTGCCAGCAGAAATCTTCTGCAAGGCCTTCACCACCAAATCCCTGAGGCTGCCCAGCTGGATATCACTCACACCTTTGTGCACTCTGCACAAAGGGGAAAGGAAAGGGGCTGCAGGGCAGAGCACTCTGCACCCACGGGCACACAGGCACTCGCTTTCCCTGGAAAAGCAAAACCAGAGACACCCCTGATGCTCAGAAAAGGTCAGAGAGACAGAAAAAGCCTTGCAGGAGGAGCAGCTGTGCCAGCTGGACCCAAGGAAGGGGGACAGGCACCCATGGCAGGCCTGGGACTGTGGATCTTCCTGGCTGGGTTCACCTTATATCTGCCCCTGGGAAATGTCCTGGAGAAAATAAACCTGTTGGCATATTAAATAAGGGTCTCTGCTTGGGAGAACCTACAAGAAGCCATAAAGGCACGGAGGTTACTGGTGTGCCATTCCCCCTCTGACTCAGGAATAACAGGGCTGGCTCAAGGCAGCCAAGGGCTCCCAGCCCAGCTACAACTCCCGCATCCTTCGGGAATGAGCCAGAGATCTCTGCTCTGCCAGCCACTGGGACAACAGCCCCTCTCTGCCTGGGAAAGGCTGGGGATGCCTGCTCCAGCCCCTTGGGTGAGCATCACGGGCTCATCACAGGCAGCTCAATTCCAACGTGCTCCTTTTGTCCCTGACCCCGCACCGGCAGCTCCTTGTTTAACCACACCACACACGCCAGGAGAGCTTTGGGGAAATAGGGAGGAAAAAAAAAAAGAGAGTCAAACTTAGGAGGCTTTCAAGCCAGCCTCATTTTAATCTATTTTTCGTGTTAAATTATCCAACTGAGGGAGCGGGAGAGAGAAAGGGGAAAGGAGGGATAATATGAGAAATGTTTTATTTGACAACGTGTCATTCGGAAACTGATTATTTCTGTCTCCGAGCTTTTTAATATTCCCAAACAATGGCCGAGCCGCGCGGGGATTTGGTATTCTGAGGCTGGATTTATAATACTCTGTTCTGCAGTGATAAGAACACGGGCCTTTAATCCTCTGAGCTGTGAACATGCATATTCTCCCACGTAATGTCCTTCCTGCCACGCTCCCGCTGCCCTGGGCCGGCCCAGCAGGAGCCACCAGCACCAGAGTGTTGCCAAGACCCACGGGAGAGGAGGAGGAATGGGAGAACGGAGATGGAGTGGTGGGAATGGTGGGAACAACCCACACATGGAAAGATCTGCAGGGCTTGTGGCACCAGAGCAAAGCTCAGCTGAAGCTGGAGAGCCGCAAGGCTGGGACTAATTTGAAGCCCAGAAGGAAAATCGATGGGAGAGGCCACTCTGAAGCCCAAGAGATTGGATCCTCACAAAAATTATGAATGTTCCCAAGGTGTTGGATTGGAGGCCCATCACTCTGTAGGAATCTCTGGGATGCTGGACAATTTCTGGGCAGCAAGAGGATGTATCACTGCTTTGAACACAAGCCCCACCCTGCCCTACCAAGCCAGTGAAAGACAAGGGGGTCCCACTGCTCCTCGGGGTCCAGATAAACTTTCTAGCAACAGCCTCTGGCCTTTCCAGCTCTGCTCCCCACAGTGGTGGGGTGTGGTGTGATCCCTTGCAGGAATCCCCCATCCCTGCAGCCTCCCAGTCACACAGTGGCAGAGCTCAGCTGTTCAGAAATCAAGCCCTGACAGTCTTCCAGCCACCACACCAGAAGGGCTGAAGTCACAGGAGAAAATGCCAGGCTGGAGGGGATGGTTTGGGCTGGGCAGACCTCTGACACCACAGCATCCCTCATGCAGGTCAAAGCAAACCCCACTTTGACAGCACAGCCCTCGAGTCTGTGCTGACCTGGGCCCCTTCCTCCCAACACCAAGTTTTTGTCCTCAGACAAGAATATCCCTCTTTCTTTCCCAACCTGAGGCCATTTATTGTCCAACATTGCGCTGGCAACCAGCCCCATGGCTCCTGAGGTGCTGGTGGATGGAGCAGGGCTCTCACAGCCCCGGACATCACCCCAGGGACAGTCCCCCAGGACAGCTCAGGGACACCCTGTCACTTCCTGGGCTGAATGAGCCCCCAGTGGAGGATCACATCCCCTGCATCACCCCAGCAGGTGAATTAAGGTGAGCAATCAGGTACCAGCAATAACCACACAACCCTTGGGGCTCTTCACACTGTGTACTTTTCCTTTCTTTCCTTTTTGGCTGTAAAGGTAATTAAACACTAGGACAAATTTACCAAGGGGTGTAGTGGATTATCCATCACTGTCAACTTTAATTTTTATTTTTTTTTTTTTTAAATCAAGCCTGGATGCTTTTTGAAAAGTCATACTTTATTTCAAATGAGAAATAAAGGCTTCAGGGCATTGTTGCACCCTGTGCAGCTGTGAGGGCACAGCAGATGATCCCACGGTCCTTTCTTGAATTCCATTCACCCCGATTTTGGCTTTCCCACAATTCAGCTCCACAGCCTCTTATCTCTCATCTGGGACACTTCATCCCCTCCCAGGCAGCCCAGACACACAAAGCACCACCAGACCCTGGATGCAAAAAGATGTCAGGCAGAGCCCACCCCCATCCACAAATCACAGCCAGCCCCTGCCAGCCCAAACCCCCACATGGTGCAGGGCCAGTGATGAGCCCATGGATGAGTGAGCACCAGGCAGGGAAACTGAGGCAAAGCATGGGGATGGGCCCAAGGACAGACAGCAAGCCAGCATGAAGGCTGGAGAGGCAGAGAAAAACCCCAGGATTAAAATATAGACATATATGTACTCCAAAGAGTAAAATATAGACATATATGGACTCCAAAGAGATCTAGATCCAGTCCTGATCTCCAGACCACCCAACCCCACCTCTCTCTATAAGAGACAATGATGATACACAGGGCAAATCTCCTAAAAATACAACATTTTCTCCCTGTACCTTTCAAATTCCCATTCAAGCACAGCTTCACCAAGGTGCCTAACCACACACTCCACTTTAAAAATGTGTTTAATTCCTATTGCAGTCCATGAGCCTACAGCACACGCCTCAGCGCTTTGCTGAGCAGGGACAGCTCCTTGAATTACAGCCCAAAGAGAACTGGATTACAGCTCTTTTTTCCCTTCTTTCCACAGCTCACCACCTCACTGAGCTACAGATATGATTGGGGCAGTGCCTTCTGGGGGTGTTGGTATCACAAAAGCGTCACCTGACCCTGCCCAGAGGTGACAGCACCCCTGAGCCACCTCTCTGAGTGGGTGCAAGGAGCACAGGATGTGGCCCGGGGGGTTAAGAGGAAGGATTCCCACAGGATGGCCCCGTCCAGAGCATGCAGACCCTCTTACCATGCTGCACATCCACACACAGGGCATAAATTTCACAGTATATACAGTCCTGTAAAGTACAACACACACACAAGCAATGAGAGTTACAGTTGCTGTGGGAACCATAACTTTAAAATCTCTGACTCTTCCAAGTTAAAAAAGAAAGAGAAAGAAAAACAAAACAAAACAAAACAAAAACAAGTCAGACAAGTCACATTTTCATATAATTTTTTTTTTTTTTTTTTTAAGCCACGCTCAGTTTTGTTTTCCTGTTTCATCCAAGAAGGGAAACAAAAGAAGGAGTGAACCTGCCAATCAGCCTTTCTGTGCTGCTCAGACATGCAATGTGATGTTCCAGTAAATGTTTATTTGAAAGGTCTCCCAGGCACCGGCTGTGTGCAAGCACCAAAACACACAACCCTCAATCACAGCCAACATGCCTGCGTGTCCCGAACTGCACATCTCGCTAGGATAACAATTCAAAACGACTCCTAATCCATTTTTATTATGTTAAAAAAAAAAAAAAAAAAAAAAAAGGAATTNAAAGGCATTTATTTGCAGCGAGCTGAAAGAGGAGGGCTGGAGGTAATTTTATTAAGCACCTGATTGCTGGATCTTTTTAAAGCCGGGGCGCAGATTGCATAAATTGTGATTTTAATGCGCGCTAAACGGTTCACCTAAACGGGCTGACCTGCTAACCCAGAGCCTGCCCTCAGAGAGGGGAGATTTTAAAATTCATAAGGTCTCCTGCGCTTGCGCTCATGTTTCCCTAATGCGAGCAGCCTGGGAGCACAAAGCTGAGACAAAAACAAAAGATCTTCCTTCCCCCTCGAGGAGTTTGAGTTGCTGAGCCCCATCCCGGCCCCACGAGAGACCCCTGCACGTGTTCATCCCACTCAGATCATTCCCACCCCGCGCCTCAGCGGTGTGTCATCCACACTCCAAAGAGGACAGAAAATTCACTTGAATTAAGGGAAAATGACCTGGATTTTAAATAAACGAGGCCACCTCATGCACAGTAAGTGTCTCCCAGTGCAGGTGAGGTTTCACAGGCCAGGACAACCACGTGCTGCAGGCTGAGAGTGCCCAGGGCTGTGGCGACACAAAAAGCAGCTGCCAGCGAAACGAGGGGCTCAAGGAAAGTCCCTCAGGGCCACCGCTGACACAGTGTCCCTCCCTGCAGCATCCTCAGCACAGAGCCCAAACCCTGATTGCGCAGGGGAACCCAGCCCAGGTGAGGAGCATCCCCATGCCACAGTCACATCCCAGCAAAGGCAGCTCCTGCCAGGGAAAGGGCGGATGGGAACCCACCCAAACCGACTCTGTGTGGCCCTGACACCTTCCCAGCTGAGAGGGGAAAGCAATGAAGGCCTCCGAGGTTCAGTTTAAGCCTGGTTTCACCAAATTCATCAGTAACACCTCCAGGCATGGAAGGCACTTGCCCATGGGACCTCCCAAAGTCACGGCCACCGCAGGATCCCCTGACCTACACAACCCCTTCCAAACAAAGGTTTAGCAAACGCTAAAGCAAGGTCTCAAATTAGGAGGATTATCACAATATCCGCCAGCACAGCGTTTGCTAGCAAGTAATGAAATATAATTAAAAGTAAAGAACACTTGTCAGATAAATGACAAACACGTACTGCTGTTGCAAAAGTACCTTTGCTTGTTGTTTTTTTTTTTTTTAAATAATTGTGTTTATCCGCTTCCTCACTAATTTGCAAAAAATGCAGTTAATTCTCGGTGGATCTCACAACCATTAGTGCGAATTAATGCCGCTCCCACTGTATATTCTGCATATATTAGGAAAAAGATTAATCTAATAAGAGATGCGCATCTCCGGGTGAGGGAACACATCGCACTGAACGCGATTCACACCGTGCCTCCAGCTCCCCAGCCCCAGAGAGGGACACGGCACAACACCCGCTCTGCTCGACTCTCCAGAACGCTTCTGGGGCTGCCAGACCTTGGCCCCTTGGCCAGAAAACGTGGCAGAGGTGCGAAAATTCACCACAAGCACAGGGTGTTCTCAGAGAGCCAAACACCTCCAAGCCCCGTTGATGGGCCAGGTCTCCTCTGCACCGGTTGTGCTGCTGCTCTACCCACGGTGAAGATGGGAGGGAGACTGGAAAAGGGGTTTAGCATTTATTTATGGACTTCTCAAACAATTTCTGGAGCCAGGAAATGATGGGAAGATGCTATTGTACCCACAGATATGAAGGAAAAGAGCTTGTTTTGTTGGCTGTGGTTTTTTTGGGTTTTTTTTTTTTGGGGGGGGGACAATCCAGCCTATTGTGTAAAAAAAAAACCAAACCAAAACCAAAAAATAACAACCCACAAGAAACAAACCCTGCCTTACCATATTTAAAGTGCAAACATTTCAGCATAATGAACGTCAACAGCTGAATGAACACAAAGCACAGCTTTCCAGGAGGAGGGGGAGAGTATTCAAACACAGTATCAGGGATAAAGCCTCCTTGCACGTGCCCACGTGTCATTTGGCATCTGAAGGTCCCCTGGAATTCTGGCACCATAAGTCACACTACAGGATTTACACACCACAGCCCCCCAGACCCTGAGAAAAGCCCCCACTGGTACCTCGGGCATCACAGAGCAAAGAGAAAAAGCAAGCCAAACCTTAATTTTTATTGATTTTCATTTATGATTTGGGAAGAAATTTGAAAACTGTGCTGCTCCCCACGTAGCACAGAGCAGGGAGATCCGAGACTTTGATTTAAAGAAAAGATCCAAGACCTCGGGAACCCCACAAGCCTCCTCTCCCAAAATACCACAGCTATTCCCAGCAGGCTCTTAAGAGCCCAGTTAAATACAGCACTTAACCGAACACTTAACTCCCATTAGCTTCACTGGAACCTTGCACACAGATAAAATTTATCTGGTGTTTCAGGGCTTTTTCATCTCCCTGGGCTTTTTCATCTCCCTGACAAGAACTGAGAGTTCCCTCACCCAGCTCTCCATGTGATGCCTCCAAACCACCTCGGGGGCTCAGCACGGTGGAAAAACAAACCCGTGGGGATGGGTTTTCCTGCAGTACAGCTCCCACACTCACTGCTCACACACGAGTCCACGGAAACCTTTTTGTTCTGCAGCACATCTTGATGAAACTGCTCCTTTTTTTTTTCACCCAGCCCTCTTGCTGTATCAATATAAAAGTGTGGGAATGCAACAGATTTGGGTTGTTTTTTTTTTCCTTGTTATTTGGAGGGTGTGAGACCAGCAAACTCTTTCCTGGGAGAAGAGGGGACAGGGTGCCCTGCCTCTGGGCTGGGAAGGGAAAAGCTGATTTTGCACGTCCCAAAGGGCCCTTTGAACCCCCAACTTTGAAGAGCTCTGCACATCCTGGGGACAGTCCCCATCCCCAACCTCCTGAAATTCAAGTCCTTTTTTTTTGTTTTTCCTGTATGGATGCAGGACATCCAAGTGAACAGGAGGAAAGCAGAGGTGGCAGCGTGGCAGTGATGCCACCTGGGTGCCACCAAGGTGACCTGCCAAGCTCCCTGGTATGCTACCAGGGGCTGAGACAATCTGAGACTCCCACTGTCCATCCCAGCTGGGAGCAGAGGGTTTGGAGTGAATCTGGGTGGGATTCATGGACGGAGAAACAAGAGCTCCTTTGCAGATGGAGCCAGGATTGCAGGGCATGGCTGTTCCAGCTGCTTCCCCCAGCTCAGCTGCACCCACCCCATGAGGGTCGTGGTGGAAAGGCTGCAGCCCCCCCTGCCCAGGCTGCAGCAGCTGAGAAAGTGCCTGCTTGGAAGCGGGAAAGGATTCATTTCAATTAAATGTGCCTGGTGCTCCAATCGAAACCAATTAATTCTCCCCCATCTGAAAGCTGATTAGCCAGGCTATCTGTGTAAATGGATAATAACAGGCCAATAACCCCCTCCCCGTGCACACGCCGGGGCTGCAGTCAGGTTTTTGACACTGTTGTCTCCAGCCTAATTGCAGCATCTGTGAGTTACTGTGGAGCAGAGCCCGGCCCCACCCCCTGCAGCAGGCAGGGACCAGGTGAGGATGGAGGATGGTCACTCCAGAGCCAGTCTGAGACCCCATTACTGCTCCCAGGCTTCCAAGAGAGCTCTGAGCAAGGAAAGCTGCTCCTCCAACCCCAAAAGCTCCCTCATCCCCCTGGAAGCTCTCCTGGGCACTGGGATGGCGGTTCCCAGCTCTCCAGCCCTGTCCATTCCTCTGGCAGTTCTTAGCCAGTGTTTAACTCTACTGCTCATCTGCCTTGCTCATCCTTCCCCCTCTGGAATGGGCTCCCACCCAGCGCAGCCTGGCACAGACCCCGGGAACATCATGGTGCTGGGATTGATGGGCAGAGCTCTGCACCTCACCCCAAACCAGCCTAGCAGCCCCAGTCTGAGCACCCTCCACTAACCCAGGCCCCTGAGGCTGCCCCAAGGCTCAGCCCCCGATGTCCTCAGGGAGTTCTCACAGCTGAACCCAGACACGGGGGTGGCAGCCAGCAGGAAGGAGCAGGGGAGGGCACAAAGCCATCCCACTCCTCTGTGCCCCTTGTCCCCTCCAGTCTCATGTCACCACTAATGCCACCTCAGCCCTGGTGGCACAGCCTGACTCTCCAGGGCCCAGACAAGGGGCAACAACTGGGGAGCTCGTGGCAGGAATTTTCCATCTCTGCTCCCTAGCTTTTTCCTCACAACTGGGAAGTGTTGACTAGCTAAAACTCACTTTTCCAATGACGTATTTTTGGTTAAGAGCAAGCACTGAGCCAAATTGCGAGCAGAGAGAAACAAAGACCTCAATCCTGCTGCCATTTTCTAATCAAATTTCCTTTTACTAATTTGACAGGCCTGTTTTGAAAATTTAAATGTAAAGCTGAAATGAAGTTAGATTCCACGGCTAAACGGGAATGGAGACAAAATGTTTCAAATGGAGCTAATAAAGTCCTTCTGCCCACACCTTTGGGCTGACAAAGCTCCTCTCCACTCTTTGTTTATTGAACACTGAGCTTTAGTTTGCTCACTCCCCCCACCACGCACAAGCATCCCCCAGCAGTTTGTTTTTAGCTTGTAGGAGGCAGGAAAACAACTTCCATCTCCTCAATGTGGTGCCTATCGTGTGGCTGGCCTGAGTTCACATCTCATCTAAATTAAGCCCAGTTTATTCAATGCTCCCATCCTGAGAAGAGCCCTGCAAAATAAACAGTTTGGCCTGAGGGGAAAGAGTGATTGGGAGATGAATATCCAGCCTGCTCACCTGCCTGGCAAGGAGAGGAGGGAGCTCTGGGGTGGAGATTAGAGCCCTTGGAGAGGCAGCACTGTCCTGCACAAGCTCCTCCACCTTTCAAACCCTCCCCTTGCTCCAAAGAAAAAGCCTCTTACTCCCCAAGGACTCAGCTGTTGTCCTCAGCATCTGACCTTCTCTCAGGCTTTCATCACTCAAGAGTAATTTCCCACAGAACAAAGGAAGGAAAAAAAAAAGATATATATATATATATATGTAGTCTCTACTTTGTGCTACAGAGCACTGGAAACTTGGTGGTTCAGCCTTTCTGGTCCATGGCTGTGATCCTTGGATAAGCCCTTGGAAAAGGGGCAGCTCTGAGGGAGCAGCCCCATCCGTGTTTCATGGGAATGGGACTAGAATAAATCCGTAATTCCAAGGATAAACGCCGTGGAGTGTGCTGGGAAGCACAGAAGAGCAGCACGGTTACTGATCTAAGACAAGGTGCCCTCGCTGGACAGGAGTGCGGGTTTTAAAACCACAGGCTGGATGTGTCTTGCACAGACCAAAGAGGAGCTCCAGGGAATGAAATCCCAGAACTCAGAGCCTCAGCAATCCACGTCCCTGCCTCAGGCACCAAATGTCCCTGTCCCTGTCCCTGCAGGGACGAGCTGCTGGGCAGAGAGGAACAGACCTGGCATCCAGAGCAGGGGCATAACCCGATGTTCAGAGGGCAGCTTGAAAAGAAAAGCAGAAGTGCTCAGACCCCTCCTCTTCAAAAGCAGCAGCTCTGGTCACCCTGTAGCCCTGGGGGATGCCAGCCTGCATCCCTGCACGCTGCCAGCAGCCAGAGACTGGCAGCAAAATCCTCAGAGCAAAACACTTACAGGAAAAGGGTTTCCATCCAGCACTCCAAGCCTCCTGCTCGTTTAAATCAGTCTAAACGGTGCAAAAGTTATCTGAAATCCTGAGCTGGAGGCAGAGCGCTGGTGGGGCTGCTGGACCCTGATCCGTGTCAGACAGGGCAGGCTGGAACAGCCGCCCACAGGGACCGGGAATTCTTGCAGAACAGGACAGAGGAGCATCCATCACCAGTGACAAAGGGTTATTGATCCTGCCTGAGGGCAGAGAGCTGGATTCAATGACTGCTCCAAATCCCTTCTGCTCCACAGATCCTACAGAAAAGCAAATCTTCATCCTGAAAACCCCTGAGAATGACGAGTTCCTTTGAGTGTCCCAACACAGGGCAAAACCATCGACAGGGCTGGCAGTGTGGAAGGCTTGGGGTGCTGAAGAAGCAACTCTCCCACTTATAAAAAAATAAACCAAGCCAAAACCAAACAATCCAAAAATGGCAAAACAAAACAAAACAAAAAAAACCCCAAAGAAACAGAACCCTGCAGTCACACCTTCCACAGCCAAACCACTTCAGCATTAACCTGAAAAACTTGTTTGAGAGAACAACGAGGAAAAGTTATCAAACACACTCGTGCAGCCTGGGGCGTGCAGGTGAACCTTCCATCCACAGCCACACCCCTGTGTCGGCCACCTCCCAGCCCCAGGGACCGGGGCAGCATTCCTGAGTGCAGTGGGAGACACTGAGAGGGGCAGGGAGAGCCAGGGTCATCGGCTCACCCACTCAGTGTTCCAGTTTTCAATAGTTGCACTGTCAGGATGTTTTCCAAACACAGATAATGGTTTAAACCCAAAACTTCTCAGGAAAAACAAATAATGCTCAATTTGCAATTCCCCCATTAATTAGGAAAGGAAGAATGAAGTCCAGAATTTGTCTCCATAAAACAGAGAGGAGCAACGAAATAGCTACGTGTGAATGTAGTTAAACTGAAAATTAAAGCCATGGTTCTTATTTCTGTACAAGGCACCCTTCAGATCCCAGCTTGGTAAAAAAATAAATATACACATAGCTATGTGGAGTTTGCATTTCATGGATATACGTGCACACATGTGAAGAGAGACATGGAATATCCAGCAGGGCTCTGGTCCTAGTCAGCTGCTGAAGGTCCTGGTGGGACCAGGGACTGAGGGGAACCCACGGGCTGAGATGCTGAACAAGGGAGCAGGCACGTGGGAAATCACATCAGCTGTGCCACAGAGAAAGTCAGGGAGGCCCATGGGTGCACACAGGGTGCTGGAAGAGGATGGCCTCACCCTCCTCAGCAATTTTTAGGGCTGGTGCATCATTAGCCAGGCCTCCAGCTCCCATGGACAGGAGGATCCAGCGTGTTTTTCTCTGCTATTATACAAGACACGAGCTTGTGCTCATCCTCTGTTGTGATACAGCTTCAAGGCTACAGGGTCAACCTTCCAGGGCTTGGCTCAGCTCCCAGAGCCCTCCTCCAGGACAGCCACACTGCTGTCCCCTCACTCAGGGACAGGGAAGACACCTGCTGAGGCACACATGTAGCACCTGGGAAGACAACCCACCTTTCAAATGGAGTACATCCCCCAGAGAAGGTCGAGCTGTTCCCAAAATCAGGAGGAATTTCACACTCAACTCTCCAGCTTCTCCCTATCCTTGTGCTCTACTCTTCTCCTGCACCCAGCCCCATTTCCCTCTTGCATTTACACATAGCCTGAAATCCCTTCCAAAGCAAACTCTTGTTTTACTTCAGTATCACCATGAGGGGGATCACGAGACCCCCCTTCACCTCCCTTCTCTGCAGAGACCCCCCTGGCCTCCACCTCTCCCTTTTCTGCTCCTCGTCCCTCCCCGTGTCAAACCAGGATGTTCCACAACCTTGCCAAGTGCTTTGGGAACAGCCTGAAGGACACAGGAGCAGTTCCTGAAGAACAGCTTAGTGCTGGCCACTCCATCAGCTGCTCTCCTGACCAACATCCCACTGCTGCTGCCTGGCACCTGCAGGGTGTGGGAAGCCAAAAACCAGACAAGGAAGACAGGAGGAGAAATATCTACCTGCCTCCAGTTCCCCAGCCCCAGGAACCAACAGAATTTGAGGACAGCTCCAGCCCTGCACAATTATTTCACAAAAGGGGGAGCAGGGGATGAGTAGAAGCACCCCAATAACACAAGAGCTCTCCCAGCTTTTTGAAGACATATGGCTCCCCTCCATACTTCAAGCAGTGACTCCTCCACGCTCCCAAATTACAGCTGCCTAAGCTGTTTCTGCAGATATTTCCTCTTTCTATGCAATCATTTGGCTAATAAGATGAGCAGGTTGGGCTCATTTATTTTGGACACTGTTCGTGGGTCATTAGCAGAAAGGCTAATCATTGCATTGGCAGAAAATATCACTTCTGCTTCAGAGCTGGCTGCGCAGCGCGGGGAGGGGGAGAGAGCAGGAGCCTGACAGAGCCTTTGAAAAAGAAAGAATAATACAAAACCCAAGTTGCAGTGCTGTAGAAGTGGAATTTTCCTCTGCTGTTTCCCAAGGTGCCTGCTGTTAGGATGAAGGGACAGACTTCGGTGCCCGAGGCAGCTCTGCGGAGCTCGCTCCCTCTCCCACGCACGTGCTGCCTCCAAGGGAAGGAGAAGGAGAAGGAGAAGGAGCGATGCTGACCCGGCCTCCCTGAGCCACAGCAACACATCCTGGCCATGCTCAGCCCCCCGGGGAAGCATCATCATCCTCACCCACGGCAAACCCAGGCGGGATGAGAGCCCCGTGGCACAAAGGCCCTTTCTGGGGTGGTTTGGGGTCAGCAGAGCTGATCAGTTGTGATGCCTGCGCCCTGCCCGCAGCACCTGAGCGCTAAAATCCACCCACGGAGACATTTAAAGAGCAATTTGCATTCAGTGTGAAGGCTGGAGTGCCAGGGGGGATGCAGAACCTCCGGGCATTTGCAGAGCTGAAGCCTGAATTTCCAGGAGACACAGCAAAGCTGAGCTCTTCCCGTGTCTCTCTTGAGAAGTGACAAGAGAAGCAGAGACAAAGTTCTGAGACAGAGCAGAGGCAGAACAGCAGCACTGAGAGCAAGGCTGCTCCCCAGGCCCGGCTGCTCCAAAACCAGCTCTCTCCAAAGCCCTGGGAGAAGCTCTGCCCTGCGGATGTGGTGCCACAGGGACACGGAGCTGCTCCTGCTCCCTTCTCACGGCAGCTGCTGCCTTCACCCACTGACCTGGCAAGGGCAGGAATGAAGTGCTTGAGGGGAACAGCTGGCCAGGGCACAGGTTGTCCCCTTCCCCAGCAGACACACAGCCAGCACGCCTCCTGCTCCCCTCCTGCAGCCTCTGCTGGCCCCAGATGTCCCCGCTGTGTGTGCTGCCAACAGCGCCGTGACCTTGGCTGCTCTCAGCACCATCCCTGGGGCAAGCATGGGATGGGGCTCCCACCTCCCCTGGGAGGCTTTCAGCATTTGTCCATCAGCTCTGTGCTTCCCCTGCTGCCCTCCAGCCCCACAGCCAGGAGCCCTAACCCATCTCCCAATGGGTTATACCAGGAGGGAGCTGGGCAGGGGGGCAGCGGGGCAGTGATGGAAGGAGGGACAGCAGGAATTTGTCCCTGGAGTGCTCCAGCTTGCCTTGAGCCACCCATGCTGAGCCTCTTCCTGCTATCCCCATCGTGCTGTGTCCTCCAGGCCAAGCCTCCCCAGCCCCACAGCAGAGCCAGCTGCTCCCTGGGGAGCCCCACGGCAGACGGGGAGCCAGGGCTGGCTCTGCGGGGCTCTCCAGCCGGAGAAAGGGAGGAAGATGATTTGGGAGCTAATTTAGAGCTGCATTTCTTAAGTCTTTTCAGACACCGAGGCTATTGGCAGGCAGTGTCACAGCCCCTGCCAGCCTCGGCGGCTCCACAATGTCCTTCCCTTGGCAAGGGCAGCGGTGGGGAAAAAATAACACACAAAAAACAAGGGACATGTGATGGAGAGCTTGGCTGGAGGCTCCCTCCCCCCGCTGACCGGAGTGCCAAAGAGGAAGAGCATGGGGGAGAAAAGAAAAAGTTTTAAAATTAAAGAAAAAGGCCCCACACTACTTGGTTTGCTGTGTCCAAGCTGTGGGGATGGAGCTGGAGCCAGAGGTGAGAGGACATCACCTGGGGCCATTGCTTTGTTCAGTGGCCAGGACCCTCCCCACACCCCCCAGCCAGCCCAGGGAAAGGAAGGCAGGAAGGAGCACTTCTGCACACCCTCCCTGCACCCCACACTGCTGTATGGGGTCCCCAAAAGCAGGGCCTTGCACTCACCCCCAGCAATGCCACAGAGATAAATGCTGCTAACAGGATTGAGTGCATGGGGGTGAAACAGGGATTTTGCCTCAAGATTTCACGGCCCAAAACAGGCAGGGTGGTGGGGAGCCTGTCTCCTCCCCAGGACATGCAGACTCCATGGAGGTGGCTCCTCTGCTGAGGATACTGTGCAGGGAGGAGCTAACCAGCACCCAGAAAACATCAGGGGTGAAAAACCTGCTGCTGGGGAGTCACAGCATCTCAGGGAATGGCAGGGTGAGTCCAATATTTAATTAAACTTTTTTTTCAGAGGAGAAGGGAAGGAAGGAGACAGCTCAGGAGAGCATGGGGACAACCCCAGCCATCCAACCCAGGAACAACCTGATGGCAGCACTCACACAGAGCCCCCTGTCAGCGTGACAGCTGAGCAAGGGGGATTCTCCTGAGCAGGGCTGTACAGCCCCCACCCAGCAGAACAGGTGATGGGAAAACACTCCAGCATGGAAAGGACAGAGACTGGATGTCAGCAAAGACACAAATCTCAGCAAAGGCACAGTCAGGTGAAATGTGATCATTTTGGCAAAGACACACACAGCACATGACTGTCACTGACCCGCTCATTTTCCATCACATCAGCAGGCTGGGCACCAGCTACCTGTGCAGGCTCAGCTGTCCCTGCCACACCTGGGATGCTCCAGACAGCCCTGGGAGCACAGCCTGCTCCCCTGCACCCCACCAGGTCCCATCCAGGGTGGGGTATACAGGGATAGAGGCAGCCAGAACCACAGCAGTCAGGATCCTGAGGCAGCAGCAGCTTGGGTGAAAAATCTGTGTCATTAAAGCCTCCCTGCACAGCACACAGAGGCTCACGTGAACCCCTCTCTCCCTGTCCTGGGGGGACAGCAGGGGCACAAGCCATTGGACAGCCCTGCTCATCCCTCCCTTCCCAGCACACAGGGCAGAGGGGGCAGAAGAACCGGGTCACTTCACTTCTCTGCTTTGGCAAGGCTATTCCCCAGGACTCAGCAGCGGCCACTGGAACAACGCCTCGGACTCCTCCTCCTCCCCTCGGCCCCCAGACAGCCAGAGGAGGAGCTGGGCTCTGTGGCAGAGGCACTTCAAGCATCAGAGAGGAAGAGGAGAATCACAGCATCCATCCCAGCTCAAGCCACCAGTGTCCCAGGTGGATCTGGGAAGGGGTGGCCCCAGACCAGTCCCAAAGATGCCTTGAGGCTCAAAGGAGAAGCTAAAATCTGTAAGTCCAACCAGCATGACCAGTCCAAACACACCCAGGCAACAGATTCTTGAGATGTTTGGTGCAAAACAGGATGAAAAACAAACAAACAAACAAACAAACAAACAAACAAACAAAAGCTGGCTGTGGCACCAGAGGATCTGGGAGCTGCAGGCAGTGACAGCACCAGCCCCTCCTTGCAGGTCATGTAAGGTGGGCAGAAAAGCTTTCATGGCAATTTACACCATTCCCAGCCAGGGAGGGCATGGCCACAGCCACATCCACACCCACATTCACACCCACATCCACACCCACATCCACACTTACATCCACCTCCTTTCCACATCCTCAGCCTAAGGCACAGGCCTTACTGGAAAACCAAACCCTCACCCCAGCCCAGAGACCCCTCACAGCTTGTCTGCCGGCTGCTGCAGGCACAAGGAATCCTCAGCACTGATCAAGGCTGTACCTGGAGCTGCTGCCTCCTTCCTGTTTGTTTCCATAACTCGCAGCAATCACTGCTTTTCTTTGCAGTTTGTGCACGAGCCCCTTCCTTGCCTTACCCTGCAGCACGGATGGCTGGCAGCCTCACCCCACCCTCCCAAAGCAGCACCCCAATATTCATCCCTCAGCACATGTGAGGGGATGAAGGACCAATGACCAAGGGGACAAAGATGTGTCTGAGCCCACCTGGGAGGGTGTGGGGGACGGTGTGCAAAAGCTGCACACCCCAAATCCCCATCATGAGGCAGAGCAGTGGGAGAAGCAGCTGAGCCATCCCAAGGTCCCTGTCACCCCAAGGATGCAGGGTGGGATCAGACCCTTGGTACTGCCTGGCCAAGCTGCACGCCAGCACCTGAGCTGGGAGAGTTTAAATCATCCATTTCTGAGGCAGAGGAAGGCTGGCAGGCTCCGTGCTGCCCTGAATAATGATGGATCTCTTGGAAATGCCAAGTGAAACCTGCGGCTTAATCATGGTGAGAGACTCCCCTTGGGGCACTACCCAGCTCCCTCCAGCCAGACATTCCCCCACTGCAACTTCCCCCTCCCAGCACACGGGGCTCCCTGTCCCTTTCCTTCTGCATCACCCAACCACCCCAACCTCTGCAGAATGATGCTCCAAAGTTGCCAAATAAGCAGCAAGATTCAACACTGTGGGGATGTTGTCTGTTCCCCCAACAAGTGCTGATCCCACCAGGCTGGTTTTACCCTGAGCCTGAGTTTGGTGCAGTGAGGAAAACTACAGCCAGGAGAGCTCAAGCTTGCCCAGGGAATGGCTGGTGAGGAGCTGGTACCCAGCCCCAGCTCTGGGAAGGGAAATGGAGATGCCTGACACTGCTAAAGCATCAGTGGCTTTGCTCCCATTCACCTGCAGGCAGGTTCCTCACCTTCCATCGGAATAAAAAGTGGTCTCCTCTCCCCTGAGGGGCTGAAAAGGAGGCAGCTAGAAAGGAAAACCACCGGTTTTCCTGATGGATAAAGGGAAACACAATGAAAAAAAATATCCAAGCCCTGAAATCCAAGTGCATCCCAGCAGGGCTGGGGCTGATGTTCCCACTCACTCCCTCTCCAGCCGCTGCCATAAATCCAGCCCAGGAGCACCCACCTGAGCCAGTCAACCAGCTCCCTTCATAAACAGTTATTTTCCTGCAGTCTTACATAATTGGAATTTAACAATAAGCCCAATTCCATTTTTTTCTCTCTCTCCCCTTTTCCTTTGCTGCGCATCATGAGACTTCATGACAAGGCTCCTGCTCGGAGCTGGCAGAGACCTTTAGAAAGCTGAAACAGAGCTCGTTCCCCCTCACCCATGGGGATGGAGGGGGAGGGAGGAGGTGGAGTGGGAGCAGTGACAGGTAAAAATAACCTACTTGGCCTGATGTTGCTCCCAATTAAGCCGGTGGGAATTTTGCCCAAGTTCCAAAGCAGCGAGCCCCAGACACACACAGAAAGCTCTGTGGGGTATGAGCAGCCTAACGATGGCCAAAGAAAATCAGGGGCACAGGAGCTTCTTCCCTCTATTTTCTGCTGCTGGGAGTGTGAGAATCCCCTGCCACTCAGAGGGTGATGATGAGACCCACGGCACCACAAATCCCCTGCTCCGGGCACAGTTATCCACACACAGCCTGGAAAGGTTTGGGGTTTTTGTTTTGTTTTTCTTTTTCCAGGAATGGTTTATCTGCTCAGACAGTTTCACATCAGCTGAAACTAAAGTGTAAGTGGTTTTGGGGAGGATATAGAAAGTGTTCAAGAGTAGAAACATTTCATTCTGACACTTCCCTGAACAAAAAGCGCTCTGCCTTTTCACGGCGTCACAGCGCCTTGTGAAACCAAGTCCAATTTATTTTTAAATGGGGGAAAAAAAAGGAAAGCCCCAAACTGAGAGCAAATATATTTCTGGGGACAAATATGATATTGCATTTCCTCCTGTCGTCAACGCTTTACTCTCATCTTTGGAGTAAATCAAATGAGAATTCAGCCTTTTGTGGTGCTGTAGTGTGACATCTTTCACAACCACCTTGGAGCTGCTCTGCATGAGGTTGAGCACAGTTCACCTTCACACGAGCCAGTGCCTGACACCAACACCACTCGAATGGATGCAAACATTTCCAGCTCACATTCAAACACGAATAACAGCTGAGAGGAGCAAGAACTGCAGATAACACAAGGTTTGAAAGAAAAAAAAAAAAAAAAAAAGGTATTTCTGCTGCTTGTCTGAAGACCAGCCCAGCTTTCAGCCCCCAGGCATCCTCCTGGGGATGTGAGAGCTGGGTGAGGCTACTCGGTCAGAGCTCATATTGCACCAACAGAAAGATGGAGATTATAATATTCCTGCTGGGACTAAAGAGGGTCCAGGCATCTCCCAGTGAGGAGACAACCCCCTGCACCCTGCCAGCGTTCCCAGGTCTGCATCCCAGGAAAACACTTTCCACGTGAGGTACTGCCTCGGAGCCAGGGGCCACCCACACCCAGCCGTCACTGGAGAAGGCAGCAGCCACTGGAGTTTTCCTGGAATAACGTTTCCTGACAATTTTAATGCCATATGTACTTTGGAGCCTGGCAGTTTAAAGCAATTAGATCCAGGCTGGGAGCTGCAGAGCGTTTCTGTGTTTACGTCAATGTTTCAGAGGTACCAATCCAGCACTCCCAGCACTTTACACACAGGATTAGCACGGGGCTCCCACGTGGAATTGCTCTCTCCAGGAGCCCAGTAGCTCGGTGAGAACCAGGAGAGGGATGGAAACCAGGAGCTGAGGCAGAGCCACCCCACCAAAGCCCGGATTTCCATCTGCTTGTCCCACACTGGGGAAAAAAGGGGAAAAAAAAAGATCACCAAAAGGTCAGGCCACCAGCTACACCCCGCAGCACTGTGGATGTGTTTCTCCCAGGCAGATGGTGGGAAGGGGAAGAGTGAGGAGGAGGAAGGAAGGGAACAAGTTCAAGACAAGCCTCTGAGATCAGCAAACTGATAAAAATACCCTCTGAGCAGGGAAGAGGGACCCGGGCCGGGGGCGAAGGCAGGCACAGAGTGTCCCACCCTGTGCCACAGGCACACACTGCTCTGGTGCTCCTCACCCCACTCCCAAAACCTTCCCTCTGGCGTTTTTTCCTCCATCTCTTCACGACTCCAGCATCCCCCTCTCCAGCTCTCACACCCCCTGACAACACCGGCCACTTTCCCAATGGGAGTTTTTACGTTTTCCATCCTCGATTCTCGGCGTGTCGAGGCTGGGGAAATTGTCTCAGGCTGCAGATCCCTCCCACGCCTTCGATGCCATCTGCAGGAGCCAAACCCCTTCCCAGTGCTTCCCATGGCTGCTTTTCCCCCCAGTATCAACTTCAGGGGATGAGATGAGACAGTTAAGTTTGCTGCTCAGTTCAGATGAACTGAGAGCATTTATTCAGCCCTCCTTTATCAGAGATGCAAATCAAATACTCCAGTTACATATTTTAACACAGTGGGGTGGAAAAAGTCTGATGGAGAGAAAGCCATAAAGGGTCTAATGTATTCACTGGAGCTAAGGTGGAAAACTGAGAGAGATTGGTGAAAAATTATTAACATAACAGGTGCCATTGTCACAAAAGTGACAATTTGAAGACAAATCCCCCCCAGATGAATTCTCTAAATATCAGAGCACATCATTAGCTACATTTAGTCCCTGTTTTATACTGGCTCTGCAAAGGAGAGGAGGGGGAAGGTGGATGAAAGAGGCTCCTGCTCCCAGACAGCAAGAAGTTGGTTAATGGCACATTAAAATGGAAATGGAACTTGAAGCCAAAGAGTGTCCCACCCTGGGAAAGAGCCAGGACAGTGTCAGGGTGAGAGGAGTGGGGTTTTCTTCCAGCACAGACCAGCAACAACTCCTCTGTGTACCACTCCCAGTGCTCCTGCATAACTGGTGACTTCAGCTTCCAGCTGGGCTGAGCTCCAGTCCCCTGGGCCTGGGAGCCTGCAGGGACTGAGCCCTCTGCCCTGAGCCCCACAGCCTGCAGGGACTGAGCCCTCTGCCCTGAGCCAGGAGCCTGCAGGGACTGAGCCCTCTGCCCTGAGCCCCACAGCCTGCAGGGACTGAGCCCTCTGCCCTGAGCCCCACAGCCTGCAGGGACTGAGCCCTCTGCCCTGAGCCCCACAGCCTGCAGGGACTGAGCCCTCTGCCCTGAGCCCCACAGCCTGCAGGGACTGAGCCCTCTGCCCTGAGCCCCACAGCCTGCAGGGACTGAGCCCTCTGCCCTGAGCCCCACAGCCTGCAGGGACTGAGCCCTCTGCCCTGAGCCCCACAGCCTGCAGGGACTGAGCCCTCTGCCCTGAGCCCCACAGCCTGCAGGGACTGAGCCCTCTGCCCTGAGCCCCACAGCCTGCAGGGACTGAGCCCTCTGCCCTGAGCCCCACAGCCTGCAGGGACTGAGCCCTCTGCCCTGAGCCCCACAGCCTGCAGGGACTGAGCCCTCTGCCCTGAGCCCCACAGCCTGCAGGGACTGAGCCCTCTGCCCTGAGCCCCACAGCCTGCAGGGACTGAGCCCTCTGCCCTGAGCCCCACAGCCTGCAGGGACTGAGCCCTCTGCCCTGAGCCAGGAGCCTGCAGGGACTGAGCCCTCTGCCCTGAGCCTGCAGGCTCTCAGCCCCTCTGCCCTGAGCCTGCAGGGACTGAGCCCTCTGCCCTGAGCCTGCAGGCTCTCAGCCCCTCTGCCCTGAGCCTGCAGGGACTGAGCCCTCTGCCCTGAGCCTGCAGGCTCTCAGCCCCTCTGCCCTGAGCCTGCAGGGACTGAGCCCTCTGCCCTGAGCCTGCAGGCTCTCAGCCCCTCTGCCCTGAGCCTGCAGGGACTGAGCCCTCTGCCCTGAGCCTGCAGGCTCTCAGCCCCTCTGCCCTGAGCCTGCAGGGACTGAGCCCTCTGCCCTGAGCCTGCAGGCTCTCAGCCCCTCTGCCCTGAGCCTGCAGGGACTGAGCCCTCTGCCCTGAGCCTGCAGGCTCTCAGCCCCTCTGCCCTGAGCCTGCAGGGACTGAGCCCTCTGCCCTGAGCCTGCAGGCTCTCAGCCCCTCTGCCCTGAGCCTGCAGGGACTGAGCCCTCTGCCCTGAGCCTGCAGGCTCTCAGCCCCTCTGCCCTGAGCCTGCAGGGACTGAGCCCTCTGCCCTGAGCCTGCAGGCTCTCAGCCCCTCTGCCCTGAGCCTGCAGGGACTGAGCCCTCTGCCCTGAGCCTGCAGGCTCTCAGCCCCTCTGCCCTGAGCCACCTGGCCCAGCTGAGATCTCACCAGTCCCCCTCCACCCTGAAGAAGCTCAGGAAAGAACCCAGGGCCACCTTCAGGACTGGTGATGCTCTGAGGATTGCTTGGTTTGCCATCAGCAGGGAGCCTGCAGCTCCCATCCCCATCCCAGGGATTTGGGTTTTCTTAGTTCCACCTCCATGCCAGGGTGGGCAGCTCCTTCTCCTCTGCCCACACATGACTCTCACACAGGGACAGGCTGAACCCAGGGGTTTTAGAGCTTTTCTTTTAGGTTTTGGTTTTGTTTTTTCTTTTTTTTAATAAAAACAGCTCATTGGAGATCAATTTAGCTTTTTAATACCTTTCAGATAAGAAAATCTGCAGCAGCAGCAATTCTCTCCCTATCTTAATTAATTTCTAAACACATCACAAGCTGGAAGTGCATGTTTGATGAATCTGGTTGACCTCCTGGTGCAGAAATGATGACACAGATGTTGTGCCTTCTTCACTACCTCATTACTCATGTCACACCAGGGTTTTTTTTTCTCCCATTCAGCTGGCTGACAGGAGCTCCAGTGCTGCCATCAGCAAGACAAGCTGCAAGGAGCCAGAGGAAAGGCTCGAGCAGCGTTTTGCATCTCTAGAGAAGCCAGGTCCACCGGTGCAAACCCAGGACACAGCACCAGGGAGGGAGGGAAGGGAATCCAATGGGAAGTTTTGCACCAAGAAGGACAAAAAAAACCTGCTGGGTAGGGAAACGAGGCACCCCACAAGGAATGGCCAGTGTGAGGGAATGCTGGGGCTGGAGGAGCCCGAGTGGGGATGTGCCCAAAGCCCACGGGATCTGGGGTGACCCCTCAGGGAGCTGTTTGCTGGGGACAGTGGGAATCAGCCCAGCTCTGAAAAGGGTTTCAGCCTCCTCTCCCCTCCCATTCAAGCTGGGATAAGCCCAGCTGCTCTGGAATGATGTTCTATCCACCTGTGGGAAGGAGAGAAATCACAGAATCATGGAATGGCCTGGGTTGGGAGGGACCTTAAAGGTCATCCAGTCCCAGACGTCTCCCACTGTCCCAGGCTGCTCCAAGCCCTGTCCAACCTGGCCTTGGGCACTGCCAGGGATCCAGGGGCAGCCACAGCTGCTCTGGGCACCCTGTGCCAGGGCCTCCCCACCCTCACATAGAAGATTTTTTTTTTCCTAAAGGTGATCACAGCTCCTAAAAACTTGCTTGTTCCTGGAGGTTCCTTAAGGAACTGGAGAGCTGCCCCAGCCTGAGGCAGCCCCAAGGACACACCACTGGGGCACAGGATTCCTTCCCAGCTCCACTTCAGAGCAGGATGTGAAAGCAGAGGGAAGAGTTTAAGACCACAATTTACACCCAGCTCAGGGGCTGATGGAGCACAGGACCAGCAGCTGATCATTAGGGAAGCATCAGGATGTACGGGAACAAGAAGAAAAAAGGAAACTCCACAAATATGAGTTTTTAAAAAAAACCCTCTGGGAGACCTAGAAGCCAGCAGATAACTTGTCTGCTGCCAGCACAGAGAGCAGAAAGTGGGCATTAAAAATAAAAAATAGTTATTTTTTAAATAAGCAGCCTGATGAGGAGGTCTGGTCACCTTTTACTCCAGACACTTTAATGGCCCCTTGCAAGGTGATGTCATGAGATGCAGCAAGGCTTTTCCTCATGACCACTCTCCAAAAATCCCAGCCTCTTTCTGCTGGAGCTGGAGCAGGGGCAGCACAGAGCACATTCCTAAACCTCCCAGCATTCAGGGATGGTCCTGGCTCTGGCATCACTCACAAGAGAGGAGATCCCATCCCTCCACCAGCAGGACGGGATGGGGCTTTGTATCCTCTTCCCAAACCTGCATCCCCTCACTCACAGGGTGCGATGGCCCCACTGATGCCTGATCAAAGGGTCAGTGCAGAGAGAAAACCTCTCTGTCCCACCCAGAGCCACCCCTCGGAGCCTGACAAACACCCCCCTCTTTGGCCAAAGCCACAGGACACCAGGGCTGGGTTTAGCACCGCACAAAGCAACAATTAAACTGGGACACAAGGCGGGTGGGGAACAACAACAACAACAAAAAAATAAATCTCTCTTATGTTTTGTTAAATTCAGCAATTTACAAGGCTGGAATAATTAGTGGTTTAAAATGTTTTGACACAAGCAGCCCCAATAATCATGATAAATCATATCAGGCATATGCCCAGATCCTTGAAGTGACAGATGACAAACAGAGCAGTGACAAGACACTCCATCACGCGGGGAATCATTGAGTTAATGGAAGAATTATTGCTTCTGAAATCCACTCCAGTCCCATTGTGGGGAACATTCCAATTTATCAAAGCCAAATGAACATTAATTGCTGCAGCCTGGTAAGTTTTCGAGCTGCTGTGACCTTCATTGAATTTTAATCCAAAACAGATAAGATTTACTTCCACACAACAGGAAACAACACAATTAAACCCAAATGACAGCTGAGATTATGGTGAAAAAACACAACAGGCATAATGACAAAACTATTGATTCCTTTCTACTTGACACTGTGCTTTTAAAAAAAAAAAAAAAGGTAAATAAATAAAATCTTGCATTTGCATATTTGTTTTTCTTTTCCCTTTATCCCTTCTTTTCATTTGGGAGACAAATTTCAGACGCTCAAGCCAAGAGGAAATGGGTGGCAGAGAGTAATGGAGACTGAATTCCCTCTAACTGCAGTAATTAATGTTATGTCTCATTGGGGAGAGATTAAGAAAAAACAGTTAGGAAAGTGGAAAAAAAATAAAAAATTAAGTATTATCTTGCTGTCAAAGATGCCCTTGAGCTTGGGAAGGGAGGTGTGAAGGGGGTCCCAGTCAGTCAGTGCTTTGCAGGGGTACGTGGTGGCCACAGGGACACTGGCCATGGACACTTTCCTGCTGCACTGGAAGAAAACCAATTCCAAACCAAAAAGCCATGGACTGACAGCCAGAATCACTGGAAGGAGGAGTAAACCCAGGATTTCCACCTCCCTGGAGCCCCCATGCAGCACAGAGGGGGGTCTTGGCTTTACAGGCAGAGCAGGAGCTCCCAGCCAGGCCATAAACAGCGACAGAAATCCAACCAGCTCCTGCCTTGGACAGGTCTCACTGCCCAGTAACTGTGCCCAGGGCTCCCTAAGAGAGGGATTAACCAGATCCCCCAAGCAAACCTCCCCCAACTCCTGTAAAATCATCTGGAGCATGAGGAGAGAGGTAAAAGCAAGTGTTAGAGCCACTCAAAGGAGATAAGGAAGCACTTTCCCGTGTCCCCTCCTGTCCCCTGGGGCGGGATGCTGGGCTGGTGATGGATGGGGCACACAGAGCCTGAATGCCAAGGCAGCACTGGGGCAGGCTGGAATTTTGGTCATAGCAGTGATTTAGTGGTTTAGTTTATAGAATGAACACAGGAGACATTGGGATTCATGGCAGGAAGAGGAAGGAAAAGTATTTGGGAAGCTGGGAAGGAGGACACAGGTTGTATCCCCAGGCAAAAGGGATTTGGGCACAGAGGGTGTGGGGACAGGAGGGGGCACCCAGGGCCAAGCACTGCACAGCCAGGGAGCCCCACTGCTGGGGTAGGAGAGCTCAAGTGATGGGGCCCTCTGGGATGGGCTCCAGCTGGGGTCAAGAAGGGAAATAAAGGAGTGGGAAAGCAGCCCGGGGACCTGGGTGAAATATCCCACCCTGGAAACAAATAGCTGTGCCCGTTTTATTTCCCCTACAGGACTCCATGAGGCCTCAAGGAAGGAGAAAAAAAAAAAAAACAAAAAACAACCAGCAAACCAAGAAAACAGAATCATCTTTGCTGCCAACTCAAAACTTGGCTCATGTTCACTCAAGAAGTTAATGAACCTTCTGAAAAATCTGGGCAAAGTGTCAAGCCTTTGCTGCAATCCTGACCCAGGAAAGGGATCTGCAGGGCTCCTGCCTCCACGGGGACACACGTGCAGCCCAGGCCCCATCCCAGAGCCAGATCCATGCCCATGACCTCAGCTCCTGCTGCAGGGAATGTCAGGATTAATAAAGGCAGTCGAATCACAGCTGTGTGTGGCAGGAACAACTGCTTCTCTCCTGTCCTCCTGTTGCTTTTGCAGAAGGGAAGAGAGGTGCAGGGCAGGAATTAACTCTCACACCAAAGCCATGGGTGCTCCCAGGCCATTGGCAGAGCATATCTCCCCTGGCTAACCTGGGATTAGAGGCCAAACCCGTTCCTGGGACATTCCTGGGACATTCCTGGGACATCCTGTCATAGGTTAATACAGTTTGGTTTTGCCCAGCACTGCTGTGAGCTCCATCCCCCGGCACCGCTGCTCCCGCATTCTGAGCTGCAGCAAAGGAAGGCTCTGGCCAGGAGCTTCTCAAAGGAACTTTCCAATCATTACAATCATCTGCTGTATTTTAGAGACCATCTTCAGCAAGGGCTGAGGAACCAGGACTGAATCTCTCCTTATTACAGAAAATCTGCATTTCAAGCAGGGATCACCAGGCTGCAGAGAAAGTGTCACCCCACAGACACAGGGCAATTCTCCAGGGCTCAGGTTTGCCCACAACAGCCAAACAACCCTGTACTCAAACCTCCTGCCAGGGCTGGAGCTTTGCACACCCACACATGTTGTGCTGTTCTCTTTCTTTGTTCTGTCTCTCACTTACATTTTCAGGCTCATTTTCCAAGTACTCAGTTCTAACCCTTTCCCCCTCTCCAACACCCCGTCCCACTGACAATTTCAGCAGGACATAAAACCATTCCCTATCCAACTCAGTAAGATGCAGCCCCCAGCAGCTCCTTTCCCTTCTGCCATCCTGCATCTTATCTTGCCCAACAGCCTTAATGCAAAGCCTCTTTCCCTTCTCACAGGCATTCAGTGCCAGATCTAAAGCCCCGCTGACGAGCCACTCAAAAAATCGGATTTAAGTTATAAAGGCCAAATGGCTGCTTGCTCAAATTAAAAAAAAAAAAAAAAAAAAAAAAAAAAAAAAAAAAAANAAAAAAAAAGGGATTTGTGCAGTTATTGTCTCTGTTCCTCCTTCCAAAACTAAGGACGGAAGCTGTGGAGATGACCCAGGTTCTAAGAGATGAACAGATTCACCTTTTGCAGTTGCTGTGGCAGGATCCCCAGTCCCATAAAAGGCTTGCTTTGGCAAATGAATGGCACACACACACACTGGGTATACCACCCTCACTTCTTTCTTTCCATATCTTATCCCAGGGGGATTGAAGGGACAATACACTGAATCCCATGTTACAGATGGAGCTCTAAAACACGGGGGAGCCATGGACCGGATCCAAACACGTAGGCAACCACCTCATACGATACTGAAACTTTAAAAGGCAACACAGCACATGAACAGTGCATTATTAAAAGGTTACAAACACCCCAGATGGAGACATTCAAAGCACTGGATCAACTTTTTACTTTTAGGTCAGGCTTGTCCTTTACAAGAAATGCTGCAGCCCTTACTCACTTCGAAGATAAACTCCAGCATTTCAGAATGAAATGGCCAAGCCCAAAATCTTGCTTTAGCACAATGCCCAAACACAAAGACCAAACAGAAATACTCCACTGGCACCTCACCAGACAAGAGGAACCACGAGGATCCTTGTTACCCTCCCAACAGCTTCTTCCCCGCACTCTTTTGCTTTATTTTGTTTCATTTTCTGAGAAGACCAAGCACTCTGTTTTATTTATTTATTTTATTTTATTTTTATTTTTCCTGGCCCATTCAAACACGTCCCTCCCTTTCTGGAGACCCAACCAAGAAGGGACACAAACATCTGCCAGCCAGACTCACCACCCTGCTCCTCACCCCCCTCCTCCAGGGGGGTCCCTCCATCCCCTCCGATGCCGCGGGCAGCAGGGACTCACCATGACTGAGATATGAAGGATGTGCATCTGCTCCTCCACGATCTCCGAGGGCTCCTGGAGGCTGGGAGGGGTGGCCCTGGAGAGCTGCTCGGCGCTGCTCATGGACACGTGGAAGTACAGGGTGCCGTTCTCCAGCCACTGCTGCTTCCAGTGCACCAGCGAGATGTCCGACACGGTCCCCGACATCTCTGCAGGGACACAAGGCACAGCTGAGGGTCAGTTTTCCCCACAGTGCCCAAAGGTGTTTTTCTAAGTGATCAAGGGAATTAGAACTTTTGAATCCTGCCCCCAGAACTGCTTCTATTTAATTTTAGCCTCTACCTGTTACTTCCCCTATATATGTACAGAAACGTTTGTCTTCCTTAATAAAAAGCAAGGGGCTACAGAATGTGTTAGGATTTCTAGAATAGGAAGGCAAGAACAGGAAATGGCCCAGGATGCCCTAAACCTCCTGTGGCTTTCCCAGGAAACAGGCTGGAAGAAGCTCCCAGGGAGCTGCAGCCAAGGCCAAGGGGGTTTCATGGCTCAGGGGGGACAGTGTGCCAGACAAGGCAGGGTGCAGACACCAGTCCACGCTCTGCTGGCATTTCCCATGGAAACCTTCTTCCAGCTGTGAGGCAGCAGCACAGCTGTATTTAACAGGGACACTCTCAGCACAGACTGTGAGCTCCAGCAACGAGGGAAAACCACCAGGCTTGACAAGTATCTATTGACATTGGAGCTGCATCTGCCAGTCACCTTCTGCAGCTTCTGTTGGTTTCACATCCCACCCGATCCTGAGTTACAGCACAGGCCCCCTGGGAGCCAAGATTACAGCAGCCCAGCACACAGCACCAGCTCTCCCTGACCCCTGCACTGAACTGGGGGTTTGGAGAACCCAAAGGGCACCCCCAGACCTGCAGAGCCTGTGAAGGCAGCAGCTCCCAGCCTCAGCTGCAGCTCCTGAGTGGGCCAGGAGCACTGAGAGCTCCACAGCTGCCCAGCACGCTGCACACACATCTCTGCAGAGAACGGGTTTGGCAGTTTGGCAGCTGAATCAAATCCGAAAAAAAAAAATAAAAAATACTAGTACAAAATGAGCCAAAATATTTCTCCTTCCACCACATCTTTTTTGTGTTTGTTTTTCCATTTCCAGTATAAGCAATGGAAAGCAAGACGTCTTCTTAGTCACTGGGCCCACAGCTTCAGCAGTCACCTGCTTTGAGGAAGACCCAAATTCAATTCCCTCCTATTTGGGAAGAGACCAGGTCTGGCAGCCCCTGACCCCTGTCTTCAGGTGTGTCTGCCCCAGAACAGTGAAGAGCACAGGCTCAGGTACCTCTGGCACCACAGTGGAACAGAAACAAGGTTCTCCTTCTCCTCCTCCTCCACCCTGGCTGCAGAGGGTCAGTGGGGAGGACAGTGCTTGTTCCCCTGCGGGCAGAGTGGCCAGACAAGGCTTGTGGCATTTTGCATTTCATTACCCTGAGCCCAGCTGGGCAAAAGCACATCCAGTTCCAGCTCCCAGTGGGGAGGAAGGAAGGAGGGAACAAGCCCAGCTGAGGCTGTGCTGAGGAGCCACCCACACCTTGCAGGATATGATGCCTCAACAAGACATTTGGGTGATGAGCAGCCACCCAGGCTACAAGACCAGCCCCTTGCACTTGTACAAACCCATGTCCCAGCCCAACATAAAAACCTCTCAATCCTTCAGGAACAGTTTTTCTCACCCCTGAAATCAATATATTTTCCAGGAGCAAGCTCCTGGCGTCCCAACATGGATCAAAAGAAAGCCAAGCAACCTGCTCATGGAGGAGACCCATCACACCACAGGTCCTGCAGGGCTGAGGGCAGGGACAAGGCCACCCCATTACTGCCACATCCCTGATCCAGCACTTCCCTGGTGACACTCCTGAGCCACCACCGTGTCACCTCGATGTCACCAGAGGGGTTTGCTCATTGCCTCTGCCCCCCAGCACTGTGCCTCCCTTATCCCCAACCCCTGAGCACAGCTGAGCCCTCAACAGAGAAAACCAAACAGCTCCTGAGCACACAGGGATCCATCGAGAGCCCACACTTGTGCCTGGGAGGGGATGCACGAGCTCCCTGTCACATCCCTGTCACTGCCCTGACATCCTGCTCATGACCCTTCTCTCCTTTGACATGAAAGGCTCTTTGCTGGAGCAAATCAGCAGCAAGAGAGTGTTGCTTGTACTCTGGAAACTGTAAATCACAGCAGCCCTGCAGCTTCTTCAAGACATGGGAATTTCATGGAATGAATCCCGTGTCTCTCCCCTCCAAGCAAGGCTCAAGCAGGATGTTTCTTACAGCAGTAAAAATAAGAACAAAATGAGAGAAATATCAATGACTGCTTAATTGCAGTCATCTTCCCAGCAATACTTCAAAGGTCTGTACTGAGAAGCATCTCCTTGTCTAATTAAAATCAAAACAAATGCTACTTTTAGGAGCAAAAGCACTCACTCAGCTTTGCAGCAGAAATCCAAGATCATCCACAGAGGCAAACAGAGCACGGGAGAGCACGGGAGCATCAAGGGAGAGACTCTGTTATGCAAAGGCATAATCTTAATTCTGTCCAGAGGGACAGTCACCCACAGGAGGGGATGATTTACAGTATTACACACTCATCACACACATATCCTGCAGCAGACCTTTCCTAAAGAGCTCAGGAAGGAGGTTATATCACCCAGCCCACAGCACAGACCATGGATGCCACCAGGAGCCCACTGCTACAGCTCCAAAAGGCTACATCACATTAGGGAAGCAAGGAAAAAACCTCCAGGGTCAACCTTTCTCCACATTTTTTTTTCCCTTACACACACATTTTTGCATGGGATGTTTAAAAGGATCACGGAGAACATTTCTCAGGAGTTCTGAAATATGGGCAATTTTTTTGGATTTTAGCCTAGACTGAAGATAAGCCTGTTTCACTTTCAAAAGGTCTCTTCCAAAAGTAGAAACTTCAATTTAACATTCATTTCACAATTTTGAGCAAACCCAGCAGCCAGGCAATTTGTGACAAACACGGACTTGCCAAGCCTGGGTACCCATTCCCACACACGTATAAACACTTGTGTGCTTGAGCTTTGGTTTCAGGGCACCTGGTTACCACCCCAGCACCCCCAGGACACCACCAGCCTCCAATCAGATTCACCACTCACAATAAAAATAATTTTTTGTAAAAAAAACGCTTTTTTCAAGCCCTGTAGCTGCAGAACCCTAAAATCCCCAACCACGGGGAAGTTTCTCGGCCTCGTACACTTGACACTAATATTGCACTGCCTGTGTTTCACTGGACACACATTGTCACTCCACTGTCTGCTGTAGTTACAGCACTGAGAGCCCGTCCATCAGACAGAATGTAATGGTCTGCAGCAAGATTGCCTTTTATCAGAGCTTTCAAACACTTTTGGAACAAATGAAGGCCATCCCTGCACCAAAACCGAATGAGGTACTGTGAAGGTTTTAAATGTGCAGCAGTGGAAAAGCACTTGTGGTCTATGGCTGTTAAAAACCTCAGTATCCAGCAGATGGGGAGCTATCAGATGGGGTTCAAACAGCCCTTTGTGGGTAAAACACCGAGTAAAACAGCCAAACAGACCATCAAACATCTGCCATGCCACCTTCCTACCTGCTCCCTGTGCTCAGCAGAGAGGAGACAATGGAGAGACAAGGAGGATGCTCCTTCCCCACAGCTGGCAGCCAGACTTCTCCCCTTCTCCCCGTTGAAAGAACCGAGGCAAGCACCACCTCCATCCCAGAGCAGAGGGTCTGAGGGATCTGCTCTCCCCAACACCAGCAGATCTATGTCCCCTTCCAGCCTCCCCAAACCTTCTCAGGTGCCATCACCTCCCAGCACACAGCTCAGCCCAGCCCAGGGGCAGCACCCACCAGCCTTTGGTATCACCTGAGGATGGTGTGAAAGTAAGAAAAAGGCACAGAGAGCATTCCTGCCTTTTCTGTTCTTCCTCAGGCTCTGTGCCTTGTACAACTTCTACAGTCCTCAACATTTTCCTTGGAAATCTCTTCCCAGGGCTCAGCCTGTGACTTGGGCTTGTGCCCATCAGCAGGTCACTCCTCCAGGATAAGGCAGGGGACAGCAGTGGCCACAGCAAATCCCTTCCAACCAACCCTCTAATCCCATTTTTTTCCCTTTGCCGCTGCTACAACCCTTTACATATAAACATTTCATTGAAATCTTCAACTTGTATTACAATCAAACTTAAAAGCAAAGGGGCCTAAATGCATTTGGTTGGGAACCAAGACGATTCCCATAAAAGCAGATTATGCTGACATGATGAATACAAAATGAAACAGCTGATATTAAAGTTGCAGGATTGTTACCCCGTGCCTTCGGGCTCCTGGCCACGCTACCCACCTCCTCCCTCCTCTCCCCCTTGGTCTCACTGAAGCCAGGGACAGTCTTTTTACCTCTGCCTCCTCCAAGGCATCCTGCCAGGCTGGAAACATCCACCAGCTCCCCCCAGCCCCCACCCCAACCTTATGCAATGCCTCGACACTCATCACTTGCTCGGGAGGCTGCAGCCCTGCCTTATCTGTCATGGCGCTTTACAAAGCCTGTGTTGTGTTTAATTGGCTTGTTCTTGCTAATCTGCCGTGATTATTGTATTTTTATTTCATTCCTGAAGGCCATTATTAAAATAAGCCCTTTTTGCTTAGAGCAGTTCATCCCCACAAGGTTCCCCGCCCCCGGATAACCAAACCCTCCCTGTGCCTCCTGCCGGCTCCCCAGCGCTGCTCAGACCTGCTGGGCACCTTTCCTGCCACTGCAGAGTGCTGGGGGTGATGGCTGAGGAGCCAGTGAGTAATTTCCAGTGCACAGATCCAGGCTCCTCCGGGCTTTTTTCCTCCCCACCTGCTCCATCCCAGCAGGACCTGCACCCCGCAGCCCGGCTTCCTCATCCCACCTGCACAACTCGGCGTCTTAACCTGGCAGAGGAGAAGCTGAAGATCTGGTTTGTGGTTTGTATTTCCTTTGACAGAGACACCGTTCCAGCCTGTGCCCCCTCCTTCCACACCCCTCATCCTGCCACCCCATTCCATCTGCTGCTATTCCAGGGGCTCTCCCGAGTTAATGCTCTCCAGAGGCGCCAACCTCTGATAAAGTGTTAGTTTAGAGATTCTCCGGTGCTAGCTACCACTTATGCTAATAAAGCAAATTTATGCAGAAAGTCATAAACAGAGAGCTCTCCCCAGTGCCCTTGCCAGCGCAGGATTGCTCCCCGTGGAATAGATTATCACGCTCTGTGCAGACTACTTCCAGAATTGCTCTAGAAATGGGGCTTCCCCCATGCTCCCAGGGGGGCTATTCTGCAGTCAAACAGGCCTTAAGAGTTGTAAGAGTTTGGGTCTTTTGGTGGCAAGGTGGTGGTTTTTATCCAAATCATTAGCACAGGTTTTTTCTCCCCTTCCCCTCCACTCATTTTTTTAACATGTTCCTTCCCTCACACACCTCCTTCCCTCACAGTAGTCCCTGGGGCAACACACAAATGCAGCTGCAGATCATAAAAAGTAATAGAGAAGCTCAGAAATTTAAGAAAGGGGGGAAAAAAAAAAGAGAGATGACAAGCTCTCTCTGATCGTCTCCTCTCAAAGCCCCTGTCTGTGAGAACACAGTGCTGCACCTGCAGGGCATTTCGGGGGTGGCTCTGGCGCTGTGCAGGTCTGCATGGACACAGAATCATGGAATTGAGTTAGAAAATCTCCCTGAGATCATCGAGTCCAGTCGTTAACCCAGCAGTGCCCAATCCAAGGCATGATGCTGGCTGGAGGAGGGCTGGAGACAGCCTGGTCTTGGGGTGGGTCAAGGGGGATCCCGCTGGCACCAAGTGCAGGCTGGGGCACTCTCTGCATCGCATTGCCAGCAGCATCACACACCTGACCTTGGATGGGCAAAATGGGATTTGCAGGACAGTGGGTTTGGCTGTTTTCAGGCTCTGCTGCAAGGAGAAGAACAAGCAGCCGGGTTCAGGCTGCTCCTGGGACCAGCCACCTCAAAGACACAGAGATGTGGGAGGAACTGAGCTGCCACCAAAGGGTTTGTGACAACCAGAGCAATGGGACTGAAGGGGAGGGCAGATCCCAAGCTCAACAGGAACGCAAAAAACAAGGAAACCTCCTTGGTTTGGATGGAGAGCTTGCAGCCTGCATCATCCAGGAGATGAGCTGGGATGAGCAGGGAGGACAGAGTCAGCCCCTGTCAGGACTCAGCCCCTGGAAACACTCCAGACAACTGGAGGGTTGGGCTGCTCCAACTCCTCTCTCTTGGTCTTGGCTCTGGAGCCATGTCACCGGTAGGGACACGAAAGAACCACACCACTCAGGTTCAGAGGTGAGCAGAGAAAGAGAGAGTTTATTATTATTTTGGGATTTAAATAGAATTTGGGATTTGATCAAGGATTGGTAGATGAGAGCAACACCTTTCTGACCCTAGTGGTCAGTTCACCAGTCCATCACAGACTGGTATGAAAACAATCTACTTGTTTATGGTACATTCGTGAGAGACTCCACTAGAAATATGTAAACAGTCATCAGAAGGCTAAAGAATCAAGGCAACTGAGCCTTCTGCACCATCCCCACATCCCTTTTGCCTTCCTAATCCCAGGCTTTACGGTCCCTGAACACATCAGGGAGCAGATATTGATTTGCCTGTGCTGCCCACAGATCTCAGCCTGATTCCAAAAACCCCAGAGAAGCTCAGCACACTGCGTGCTCCTGCAGCTGCTTTGATTGCAGTTCAGGCTCCAGCACATTACCCTTATTTATAATGCCAGGGCTTCCGTGTGGTGCCTCAGGCACTCTGAAATTATTACAGGGCCCTTTGACTTTCAATTCCCTTCCATTCAATTCAGTTTTTACCTGTGGGCAGAGGCTCCCCCTGGCCAGTGGAGGTAGGCAATGCTGGAATCTGATCCTGTAGGAATTGCTGGCACGTGGACGAGCCATCTCTGTTGGATTGGGAAGCACCAGGTATGGGAGAGCAAGGGGGAGAGTGCTCCTGAGTGAGGCTTTCCCAGAGAGAGGAGACACCCGGGCTTGGAGCAGCACCAGGGGTGCTCAGCTTCTCACACCCTCCGTGGTGTGATTGGGCACTGGAATTGTCTGCCCAGGGAGGTGCTGGAGTCACCATCCCTGGACGGGTTTAAAAAAAGCCTGGACGTGGCACTCGGTGCCATGGTTTGGTTGATGAGGAGGTGTTAGTCACAGGTTGGACTTGATGATCTCAAAGGTCTTTTCCAACCCGGTTCGTTCTGGGATTCTGGGATGCTGCCATGAGGGAAAAGCAGGTGAGGAATGTGACCTCAAGCATCAGAGCCCCTCTTTGGTGCATCCTGCAGAGGTGACGGGCAAGGTGCCAGAGAGATGGGTGTGAAGGAGGTGCCCTGATGAATGGATTTTGCTCTCCTCTCTCTCCTTCCCCAGTCCCCACCCCTGTGTTAAGGCACGGGAGTTTTCTTTAGGGTTTTAGGTAAAAGCTCAAGCTTCGCCACTTCTCTGGAGCCTCCTGGCTCACCCAAGAGAAGTGCAGGATTTACTTTGGAAGCAGCACCTGAAGGCACAAGGAAGAGGAAGGAGTCAACCCTTTCCTCATGTCACAGGAGAAAGAGTTCCTGGTGCATGAAAGCTGCTGTTGTGTCAGTGCACGGGGGAAGATGGGACAGCCCTCTGTTCCCAGTTACTCCAGATCCTCAAATCCAACAACACACAGACCTGACAAATGGGGAGAAAAAAAGTCTACCTAAAAGGCACAAGCATCATTTTTTGATGGTCCAGCTATCAATCTCTGGTAAAGAAGTCCCTGTCTTTGATTGTGCAGCTTTTCTGAAGGTAACAGGAGTACAGCACTGGCTCTGTGCTCAGGGGGGATTAAGTAGGGCAGGTTTTCATGCAGACTGTGGGGATTTCCTGGCTCAGAAAGCTCACTGATGGGCAGGGAATGAGCAGATCTGCTGCATCAGCACAGGCAATGCTGCCCAGCCCTGAGCCCTGCACAGACCTGGCCTGCCCCACTGCAGGTGCCAACCTGCACCTGCTGCCACAGGGACACCTCTCTGTCACTGCCCCAGCCCTGCGTGGGACTCCAGCCTGTCTGAAATCCCACCCTGGCTCCTGCAGGACCACTACAAGCCTCAGAGGGTCTATTCCCACCACACATCCAGAGGAATGGCCTTTGAAAGCCTTCACAAAGCACCTGGATAAGAAAAAAAAAACCTCTTTAATCAAGCCCTGGCAGAGCTCAGCCATCTCACGGTGCCTCTGTGCTGACACCAGAGCTTTGCTTGGAGCCTGAACGGATCTGAAATGTCCAGTGACACAACCACGGGCTACTGGGAGGAGCTGCTGCCTCTGATAACCACAAACTGGGGTTTGCACTGCAGCCAAGGGACCACAGGGCAGGTGGCTGGGCAGGGCACAGGGAGGGCACAAAGAGGGTACAGGAAAGGGACAGGGATGACACAGGGAAGGGACACAGGGAGGACACAGGGAAGGCACAGGGAGGGCACAGAGAGGGCACTGGGAAGTGGCATACAGAGGACACAGGGAGGGCACAGGGAAGGGACACAGGAAGGACACAGAGAGGGCACAGAGAGGGCATAGGGAAGGCACAGAGAGGGCACAAGAACGGCACAGGGAGGGCACAGGGAGGGCACAGGGAAAGGGCACAGGGAAGGGACAAAGCAAGGGTACAGGAAAGGCACAGGGAGGGAACAGGGAAGGCACAGGGAAGGGGCACAGGGAAGGGGCACAAGGAAGGGCACTGTGCATCACCTGCAGTGGCAGCACACGTTTCCCAGGTGCACAGGAAATGCTGGCACATGGAAACAGGGCCAGATGGCTTCTGCCAATACCACAACCCAGATCCCACAGAAGGAGAGGGAGGGAGCCCAGTGAGCCCCCACCTGCCTGCATTGCTCCCGCTGCCTTTTCCTGGGCACTGGTAGCGCTGGGGATGCCTTTTCCCAGGACAGCCCCAAACACAGACACCATGGCAGCTATCTATCCCAGCATGGCACTAGATAAGGCTTGTGCAAAGGGAAAACCTTTGGAAAGCCACCCCTATGGCCTCTTCCTTGTGCAGGTAACAGCAGCAATTTTCCCTTTGTCTGTGAGTTTCTGCAGGAGCTGGGAGCAGGGCAAGGGCAGCCCGGCACAGCAGGGTGGGCATCAGGGCAGAGCAGGAGTGTCACAAAGGGACAGACAGGGAACGTGCTTGTCTTCCCTGCAAGCTGTGACAGGAGCAGAAGGGCAACATGACCTCTTCAGATGATTTGAAGAGTGAGGCATGCTCCAGGACAAAGCAGAGAGGTGCATTGGCTTTACAGCTGCCGAGGAGCAAGCGCCAGCCTCGAGGGGTGAGCACAGCTCCGAGCTCCATTAGAACCAGCCAAGAGCTTTATAAGGCCTCTGCATTTTTAAACCTCTCTTTGGGAAACAGACCTCTTAAAATGATAAGGCAGTTTGATAGCTCAGGGCTCTGCTCAGACTGTGAAGTAATTTTTCTACAGTGGCTCCTCCACGGACCTGCTCTCCCAAAGGGGACGTGGAACAGGCAGAGGAGAAGAAAACAGGAGAGAGGAGGTCTGGTCACCTTCTACAAACACTGGGACAGTTCCACCTGCTGAGAGATGAATGTCCTTTCCCAAGGAGAAAGAGCTGGTTGGGTGTTTTCAGGGGAGAAATAAAAGCAGCTAGTGGATTACTTGGGATCTTCTGCCTCTGTGTCACCTGGAGCACCAGGTGGGTCCATCAAAAGCAAAACAGCCTGAAAATTCTGGGTATGCCCTTGCCCAAAAAGGCAAAAAAAATCAATTACCAGGAATGCCCAGCTGCTGCTGCCCTTCCACATGGATCGTGATGGGGGCTCCTTCACTCACAGTCCCTTCTCTGCTGTCAAGGCAGACATCCACACTGGTTGCCAAAGGATTAAGAATCTTACCTCTTCTCTGGGAGAAGCTTTTGAGTGCTCACTCCCTGAAAATCCCCCAAAGCCTGCCGGGTATCCGAGGTACCACTCAAGTACCCAGGTTGTGCCTGGGCGACTCAACAAACCCCAAATCCAGCTCTTACTTACAGAAATGAGTTCTTACAACTGCACAGAAAATTCATTTCTCTCTAAGACTATGACACCTTAACCCAGGAGCAACCTTGCACGTTTATCTACCCCAGCACCCAGCGAGGTTCCCAGGACACTGTGACAGGAATGTCCCAGAGTGTTGTCCCAGCCCAGGACACTGTGACAGGAATGTCCCAGAGTATTCCAGCCCAGGACACTCTGACAGGTTCCTCCCAAGCACCACCAGAGTTGTGCAGGAAAGAAGCCCACAAGGGCTGTGGGAGAGCAGACTGCTGCTCCCAAAGATGTCACCCCAAATGTGCCAGACCCCACTGAGCAGGACAAACCAGCTGGGCAGCCTCAGCCCTGGAGCCAAGGGCTGCCCTTGGGGGCTGCAAACCCTCAGGCTACCAGAAGCAAAACTGAGATTAGCTGTGAAAATTCTCACATCTCTCTGGACTGACTCCCACTGCAGTGAAATGGACTCAAAGCAGCTGATGTAAGAGCACAGCAAAGTCGCCGCAGGGCTCCGAAAGTGGCATCGTAAGATGAGGAGATGTTAAAATCCAAAATAATAAAAGCAACTGAATTTATTAAGGCTTCTCAGAGCCTGGGAGCAAAATAAATTTCACCATTTAAAAGTGGGTAAGGCATGAGAGGAGCTGAGCAATTTGTCAGAGATTGGAAGCAACAAAGTGGCAGAGACCAAAGCCTGAAGCAGACACCAGACACGGACACCACCCGACCACCCCATCCCAGCCTTTCTCCTGCAGCTTCCCATCTCCTTCCCCAGCAGGAAAGGTGAATCCATGTCATTATCTGGTTCCCACACCGTTAGATCCAACAGCAGCTCGGTCTCATTTGCTGTCCTCACAAGAGCCTCAGTGAAAGCTGTGCAGGAGCTGCCCAAAAAGGGACACCCACACCGAGACAGAAGAGACATGGAGCACTTTTCCCCTTGATCTGCATACACAAAGGTCATGGGAAAGTGGCAGAGGGGGATGAATCCTGCAGCCTCATTAGAGGGAAAGAAACTGTTTCTGCAAATAATTGATTTCTAAATTTATCCCCTAATTAAATAGGTTCCCTGGACGAATCTGCATGCAAGATGCAAGGTGATGATTTAGTGCCTGGCTTCCTCCCGGAACGCACCAACACATGTTTGCAAATTGTCTCTCTGCCGGGCTCAAAGGAAGGGTGATCATCTCCCCACACCGGCGCTCCTGGGCCCCTCCCGACACCTGGAGCCTGGGCACACCCAGCCAGTGCCCTCTGTGCCGGGTTCATCAGAGCCACACCAGGGAGAGCGATGTTTGTCCCCTGTCACCTGTCCCCATGCCCCAGAGCAGGGCACCCATCCCTGCCCACACCCTGCCCCACTGGGAGGCCAGCCAGAGGGGGTTTTGGGCAGCAGCAGCTGTAAAACTACAGGAAACATTTCCAGCAGGGCTGGAAATGCACTGCCCAGGCTCGGCACGTAGCGCGGCAAGAACGAGAAACATTATCTCCAAAACACGCTCTTGCTCCCTACATCAATTCCACGGCTGTTCCTGTCTAGTCGCTTTGACTTTTTCCTACAGACACCATCAGCTAATAAAACCTCCAGAGACGGATCCTGGGATAAAACCAGGCTACAAGCTCTGCAAAAATTAAGCACATTTATCACTCTTCGGCGGAGAGCTCCTTTTGGAAAGCGGAGAGCCCTGGTGCTCTCAGACAAGCATCAAAGGGCTTGGGACGAGGAAACTCCATGTTAGCTTGAAAAGACGGCGGTGGCAAATGTCCCTGCTGTGACAGAGCCCTGGTAATTTACTCCTGCTGCCCGGCAGGGTGAGCAGAGCCCACAGCCTGTCCATCCACAGCCTTTCCATCTCTGCTGGATCAAAGCTCTCCCTTCCCTAAGAGAGAGGCACTTGTCTGCATTCACACACTGTCCTCTCTCTGGGAGCAGCAGCAGCAACACTTTTCATCCCCTCCTCATTCCCCCCTGCCAGCTTTGCACCCTGGAAGGTCATTTGTGCTCTGGGTGTGCAGGTCCACCCTCCTTCAGCCCTTTGGTGCTGAGTCTTCAGGATCTGCAGATGTAGATTGTCCCCCCTGATGTCCCACATGCTGGGGTTCCTGCTCCTGGCACGTGAGGATCACCAGGATTTAGCCACAGGCTTAGATTTAGACTAAATATTAGGAAATTTTTTTTGTGAGGGTGGGCAGGCCCTGGCACAGGGTGCCCAGAGAAGCTGTGGCTGTTCCTGGATCCCTGGCAGTGTCCAAGGCCAGGCTGGATGGGGCTTGGAGCAGCCTGGGACAGTGGGAGGTGTCCCTGCCCATGGCAGGGGTGGGATGGGATCAGCTTTAAGGTCCTTTCCAAAACAAAGAATTCAATAATTCTGTGATTCTCTAAATGCAGCCTAGAGATGCTGTACAGTGCCCATCCCTGTCACACTGAGCAGATGTGATTTTCTACCCCCACCTCCCCCGAAAAAGTCTTCAAAGCTGGAGATTGAACTGTTTCGGATTTCTCAACACTTCTGGATGAAAACTACCTTGTTAAGTGAGTTTTCCATCAAAAAAATCACTGCCACAGATGGAGCTCGAGCCCTAACCTACTTCTGCACTCAAAAATAAAAAGCCATTAGGTGGCTAAATACTTTAGGAGCTGTGTCCCTTCATCTCCCTGCTGTGGTTTGCTGTCTGCAGCCGAGCATCCTCCTTTATAAATTGCCTCCGAGAGCCTCTGATCTTGTCTAAAAGAAAACAATATTATTCACAGGATGGGAAAGAGATGGAAGAGAGCTAATTAGTCCTCGTACAGAGGAGTTTGCAAGATACGACATTTAAATGAAGCCTGATTTTCAGATGGTGGTGCTAAAATCTTCATGTTACGTCACTGCCATTTTGTTCCAGAGGTGCTTTTTTTTCCTCACCTTGAGCATTTTTAAAGGCAAAAAAAAAAAAAAAATTCTTTACGTACCACAGCAAATTCATAATCCAGCTCTCCAGCACTTTTCCAACCTGAGCAAGTTAAAACCCCACTAACAGCAGAGTCCTTGAGGCTCTGTTCCCCAAGGATGTGTGCACATAAAGCAAGGAAAATGTGTGGTTATTAGAGTTTAGCTTTATTGTTTCAAAAAAACACACTGAAGATTGTGTTTATGATTCTGGAGAAAATAAAAGCCTCTCTCCAATTGTTAAAAAAGAGAACATGAGATACTCCGGTGACTTCTAAACAATCAAACAGCACAGCACCCTCTACTTGGACTCCAGAAAAGTCTGTACAAGAGTGAGAATGAGCCTGGGTAGGGACAGGAGGTAACCCCACACCTCACCTTAGAGCCAAAGGAAGCAGAATTAGCTTATGCAGTCATGAGGATAAGTTACATGGAAGACAAGAAAACAGTTCAAAACTCACTGTAAAATTCCTTAAGAGTCAGTTTTATTGGTTTTCAGAAACATCCTGGTTTCTGAATGATCGAATCCCCTCTGAAAGCCAGACTTGAGCAAGAGAATCATTTAGACACACTCAAAACCCAAACAAAAAAAGCAAAATCTTAGCTGGAGCTTTCTCTCTGGCCTTGCAAAGCCTTCCCCACCCAGCACAATGTTCACACCTTCAGGGGGCTTTTCCTGCCCCACATCCCTACCACGCTGAAGGTCTGCAAGGAAGGGTTTGTATCCAAGCCAAGCCAAAAAACCCAACAGCCTTCACCACGTCTGCCCCTCCACCTTCAGCCTGGAGGAAGGACAACCCACACCACAGGGTGTTTTTTTATCCTTTAACTATTAGCAAGACTCCGTGAGGTTATGAATTATTGAATGGAGCTGTCTGTGCAGTTTAGGATGATGATGATGATGGAAGGGAAATGCGGCTGCAGAGGGGCCGTGTCCCCGCCACAGGAGCGGGGCAGGGAGCCAAGGGCCACGTCCAAGGGGATCCTTACCCAGCTACTCAGTGTCTCTGCCCATCCATCAGAGCCTGACACCTGCCTGGCACAGTGGGGATCAAATCCATCTTGGAGGAAGCCAAGGGGAACACACCTTCCCACAGGGAAGGGAGGGAAACTCTTCCCACCCTGCTCATAACCCTGCACCCCACCTGAAATTCCAGGACTTGGGACCCTCCTGGCCATGCCTGGTGGACAACCTGGACTGGCTGACCTGGCAGAGTCAGGTCTTCCCTGGAGTTTCAGCACAAGGAAACAGACTGGGGGTAGGGATGGAAAGCGCCAGTGAGGAGAGAGATCCTGAGAAGGTGGTGACAGAATCCAGCCTCCAGACAATTTCACAGACACTTTCTGGAAGGTATTACTGGCAGCTCCAAAACAACCTGTTAGCATGAGCCTCTGGGGCTTGCAATAAAAACCAAGATGTATTTTTTTCCCAGGTTAGATAGATGTCTGAAAATTAAAGGGACAGCCTGAAGAAATATGTCAATTCCACCCCTCCCTTTGTGGACATTTAACTCAGAAGCTCCTCGGAGACGGGGGTCAGTGCTGGAGCAGGGGAGCCACAGCTGCCTTCATCCCAGCATGGGAGCAGCATGCAAACCACGTCCTGCTCCCAAATCCACCTTGCTGGTTAACGGCTGCATTCCAAGAAATGTGTGACAAAACTGAACTGAGTCTTAAACCATTTCAAAGAAATGCCAAATCTAACACACACAGTCCAGTCTTCCAGTTGAGGCAGCACTGAGTGTTCAGAGTAACTCCACAGTTTCTGTGCATCCTGCTCCAGAAACACATCCCAGAACTGATCAGAATGGAGGAGCTTCCAGGGTCACACTTTACTCTCTCCTATAAATTTCTCCTGTGGGCCTCCTCCTGGAAAAGGCCATAACCAAATCAAACATGGTACCCCAAAGATGTGTTTTATCAGCTGAACTCTACTTGGAAAAAGCTGAGGATCAACTTTTCCTGCAAGAGATTCGCCACTGTGGCCAACCATGACCACCACATCACACACTATACATGCTACCTACACTCAGGGTTAAGATCCTCCTTTAAACCCCAGAAATTAAAAGCATTGTGCCTCCAGAGGTGCACACCAGAGCTCTGCTCTGCCCTTCACCTCCACAGGATCCCCAGCTCCTCCCCTGCCTGTGCTGGCCATCGATCCAATCCCTGCTTGGCTCACAAACCCTGCCTGCTCGCTCTTCTGCTCACTCTGGATATTAAGGGAAGGAAATCTCTGGATCTATTTAAAATTAATTATACTCCAGTAATTGCAGCTCCTACAGGGCAGTATTAGGTCAAACTGCCCTTTTTGTGCTGTGTCTCAAGCACTGGAGATGATGAATGGGCTCATTTTGCGCAGGGCTGGATGCTGGCAGCTCCAGGTGAAGCCCACGCAAAGCACAGAGATGCTCATTGCTCCAACACCACAGCTCCTGCCAGCCACTTCCTGCAATAAAACATCCAAGCTCACACTGCACAAACACAATTCTGGTGCACGTTCCTTGCCACTTGTTGTCATTGTCCCAGGGGTCCTCAGCACACGGTGCCATCCCCACTGCTGTCCTCTCCAGGCTGCACTTCCCTGCTTAAGAAATCTGTGCCACTCTGGCCCCAGAAGGACCTTTTCAGCCCAAAACAGATTCTCCCCTCCCATTCTAACTCTGTGTTAATTATTAAGATAGGGTGGGATTGCAGAGATTAATTACCACAGTAAAGTTACTCTCCTGAAGGCTGATAAGGGAAATAATTAGGATGGACAAGCGTGGATTACAGAGCTCTAAATCTCTCCCTCTCTTGTCAAGATAATTCCACTACCCAGGCTCAGAGATGACAAGAGAGTCCAGCAGCAAACACGGAGCAGTGGTGGAGCCCAAGCAATGGGCTGGGCTTCCCAGACTCCACAGGGCACAGACCCTTCCTGCTGCAGCACAACGGGGACTCTCCTCCAGCACCTTCGGACTGGGACAAGCCTCCAACAGGCAGCTCCAAGGACCTCAAGCACAGGCACCTTGGGAAAAAGACACAGAGCCTGGGAAATCCCAAGAGGATCAGCCCTGTGCATATCTTCCAGTCACCTTCCATCCCTAGTTTGTCCACATGGAAGATCCCTCACAGGTGAGACACAGCTGTAGCAGCTCAGGGGACATGTTCTGAAGGACATGGGAGGGACAGGGTTGGAATGATCCTTAAGGTCCCTTCCAAGCCAAGCTGTTCTCATTCCATGGTCTCCACGAGGTGCATCCCTCAGGACCTCACATGGGGCATTTTGTGCCTCCCCAGAGCACAGACACCCTCAGGACACGTCCCTGTGCTCAGTTCAGACCCTGCAGCTCTCGGCGTTTGTGCAGAACACAGCAGAAGTGAGGGCCGAGCTCGGGCAGAGCTGCCAGCACCACCAAAACGAATCTTCAACCAGACAGCAGAGCTGAGCACGAGCTAACTCAGCCCAGCTCCCAGGCAGCTCCCAGCCCTCCCGGCTCCTGCTCTCTCCCAGCTCCCAGGGTCACATTCCTCGGCACATCTCACATGCATTCCTCATGCACACACACAGATTATTCTCCTCTAACAATTTCAGGCACCCTGCGCTAGAGCGCTTATAACTAATACATATTCTAATGTTCCTGTTCACCTGAGACACTCGAAACTTTCCTGCCTCATTTGTCAGGTTTATTTTTTTATTTTTTTTTTTTAATACCTTCTTCCCCTCAGGCCAGTCAAATGAGTCCAGTTAATTTTCATTTCCACGGACATGGAAAGTCATCTCAAGGTCATTTTTGGGTTATTTTACAGTTTCAGATCTAGAGGGTTTTGCAGGATTTGCAGTTGAGGCTTCTGATTATCTGCTGCATATTGAAGTGAAAAGGAACCAGCTGAGAAAAGACAGTGATGAAGCACCCCATTGACACCCAGGTAATTAAGGAGAAACAAACATGCTTGTTGGCTGAAACAAGGGAAAAAATGATGCAAACCACTTTATTCTCACAAAGGAAGAGAGGAGGGAGGAAAGAAAAAGCAGCAGCTAATGGTTTTCCATCAGTTGGGCACGCTTTGCTCAAGCCAAAACCTTCCCAGTGCGTTTGCATTTCAGTGGGAAGGTTGTCGGGTGCCACCAGGAGACTTTTGTCACTTCTGATCAGAAAGAAAGCAGAAAAAAGAATCCCAGTAAACTGCAAAACGCAGCCTTTGTGATGCGGGCAGATCAAGACGGCCCCATCCTGAAAGGAAAATACAAAACACATCCACACACGTGCCGAGGGTTTGGAAGCACTGAAGCCCGGAGGTTTGCTATGGGACAGCCCCACCGGCTTTAGCACTGAGGTCCAGGAAATTATTCCTTAGGGAAATGGTGGCTGCCAGTGCCAGCCAACCCCACGGCCAGGGCCAGATGATGCTGGAGCCAAAGGAAGAAACAGCTCCTGCAGTGAACTGAGCTCTGGGCTCCCAAAGCTCGCCCGGCGCAGGCTCATCAGCCTGAGCTCCAGAAGCGTTTAGGAGATGTTTTTAATATCGCGTGGCAGACAGAAATGCAATCACAACTGAGCCACACATCTCCCCAGGTCCTCGGGGAGCTCGGGTACAAGCCTGCCTTTGTTTCTTTCCCGGGGAACAATCAAGATATCGGGCTGGCAGCTCTCCTCACACGTGCTCTCCAGGGGCTGGGAACAGTAATTAGTTTGTGTGCACTGGAGGCATTTTGGGGTTCAGGGAGCCAGGCAGGAATACTCCAGCTCCGGGGCAGAAAGTGCCCTCGAGGGACCCAGAGCTGATGGTGGGTGCTGAGCTGGTACAATGCTGGCCCCAAGTTCCCCAAAAGTGGCTTTGTCCCACTAATCATTTGCTATCAGAAAAGCAATGTTGTCTTTGTTGTTTTTTTTTTCTTCATGAACAAGCAACTTCCAGAGAGGAACAGCTATGAGAAATAGTTTATTTTAGTCTCCTTAAAAAACCTCAAATCCTGTTACTGGGGGAGTGATTCACTCTGCTCCCCCAGTCCCAGGAGATGATGTTTCCCTTCCCAGGCAGAGCTCACCAGGTCTGAGGTACCAGCACCACGGCCCCGTGCTCACAACAGCCTGGGGCACTGGGGACAGGGCAGAGCCACAGCCCCCAGTGGCACCAGGACTCAGGGGAGGACGAGGAACATCAGTGAGGACATTGCTGGACCACCAGATCACAGGATCACAGAATGGT
>VXBN01005366.1:3756-23570 GCA_013397395.1 Sinosuthora webbiana
TGGGAAAAGGGGGGGGGGGGGGCCTACATTTCAAGGGAGACTCCAACCCTCCCTGGCAAATACCTGTCTATCTAAACCAAGACACTGAAAACCTTTTGAGGAGGTTTGTACTTTGACAGCTCAGGTGGTCCTGCAATCAGGGCAGTTATTCTCAGTTATGGTAACAAACCTACTAACACTTTTGTGATAAATAGGTATGACTAGTGCTGACAAAATTGAAACAGTAATCAATATTTTAAAACAGTAGTTAAAATGTAACTTTTTCAAGGAGGAGAGGGAGGGGGACGTTCCCCCCCTCCCCTTCTCCAGCAGATGTTTCTGTAGAGAGTGAAAGACAGGAAGAAACTAAGATAAGAAGAGCTAAAAATATCTGGGAGACAGGGAAAACTTGGCAAAACTCCAGGAAAGTGTTAATAATATGAGATTTATTGCCTGGGAGACAGGAGATTTGGGGGAACTCGAGGAAAACTGCTAATTATATGAAATTTATGGTCTTAATGTACAAAATTGGTATTTACTGACATAATATAGGCTTAGTATGCATGTGTAAACAAAGGGGGTTATTGGAAGGACATGGAGGAAGACAGTGAGCCTTACTCCCTACGACCCCCGAAGATGGGAAGACCCCCTAAAAGGGGGACGGTGGAGTATGCACAGTAAAGGAGGAAATGGGCAGTGATGAGGGCGGTGATGCAGATCTTATGAATCGAAAATGGGAGGGGAGGTGACACACAGCATAAAAAGGTTAATTTTGGAACATCTTATTTATATGGGGGACAGGAGATCAAGTCCTGCACCATACCCCGTGGTATGTATCCCACCACAGTCCATTTGCTTATGTATTATTTTTAGAACAAATATATTATTTACTATTAACAAATTAGTGTAACTTTTAAGCTGCTCAAATTAAAATTGCTGCTACATTTAATTTTGTTTGGGTTTTTTTTTGGATTGGAAATTAGGCAGCACATACATCTATAACACTCTGATGTACAAAGTTCATGTCTTTCATCACACTAGTTTTCTTATCTCAAAGGAAAGATGCACAAAGCACATGTTACTCACTCAACTAGTATTATTCTCAAACAGTATCTTCATTCATGTTTATTCCACTTTTCAACAAGAAACTCCAAATATCTAAATTACAGTGATAAATTTATAGAGAATTACTCTGATTTTGGGGAGGATTTGTCTGTGTTTACCTATAAACAAGTGGAAAAACACTAATACAAGATAAAAAAAACCAGAAACCTAGACAGGACATTTGAAACAATTACTGTCAACAAAATTCTAACAACAAAATCCTAATGAGCAGTAAATAAATTACCATGACATTACATAGTTGTTATTCATTACTTCATCTCCTTTTCCTGATTGCTTTGTTCTTCTTATCAACTTGGAAAGCCTCCAACAAAATAATAAATTTCTTCAAACTAAATGCCTTTTTTTTATTAGGGTAGACAACAAAGTATCCTTGTACTTTCAGGTGTGCATCCCATGCCCCTGCTTTCTATATGCCAGTTAAATTCTTAATTTATTTAGGATGTACAAATTCAAGACCTTTTTTTCTCTTTTTCTTCTTCTTTTTTTTAACTGCACAAGAATTTAAAAGCCATTTACACACTGAACTTTGAAAGAGATATATAATACCAAATCTACTTTTATCAACAAGATGACACAATGGGGAAAAATCCACTCTAAAGAAAAATAATGCAATACAAAAATATGCTGTGGAAACAAAAGCAAAGCTATAAAAGTAAACACTAAATCAGATTAAAGGATGAGTCCTTCATACTTTTAATGAGAGTAACACAATCATGCCTTAGGAGCTAGTCAACAAATAAATCTGTCAGCAGCTGTTTTGCCATAGTTTAATGGGACATGGCACATTTTCCCAGTATTTTAAGTGTTGAAGGAAGTGACTTCCAAGAGACTTTGCCTCCTCTGTTACTAGAGAAATCAATGGAGCAGTATCTTCATTAACAATGCCTAACAAAGCAATTTCTCCAATCTGGCATGCTCAAGTTGGAAGGACTCTTGAGAGACATTTGATTTACATTTGGCTTTGTCACAGGAAGCACACCTTAAAGTTCCCAAAAGACTGTAATCAAAACAGAGCCACTCTGCTGACTCAGACCAGTTTGAACAATAAATTTGACAAATATTTGACTATGTCAGAAAAGCAAGTTTATCCAGCCACGTTTCATAGAGACTTGAATAGTTGTGATGAATGATGCTCTGTTAGTTCTGGCACTAACATTTACTACTAAAAATTCATTTTTTTTCTCATAAAGCTTGTGTTAAGTAGAATAATCTTTGTCAGCAAAAGACTGACATTATTGTATTATTATTTGAATTGGTATAGAACTGAGCCTACACTAGGACACACAGTTATTTCTAAAATAATACACCACATTCAAGCATTCCTTTTGTTGTGCCAAGCTACTGTAAGTTTAAAGCCCTCTTATACTGCAGTGCTTCACAGTCTATGAGTTCCACAATAAAGCAAGGTTTAATTCACAGGACTTCTGCAGGTCAGGTCAGAAGGAAGAAAGGTCAAACTCCATTGTAAGTGTGCCTCCTTTGTCAGTAAAGTGACATAAAAACACAGCAGATCAGTCCTGTTTCAGAAGTTCTTTTATCTTTGATCTTGACTTTGAGATAAAATACAGATGGTTGTGATTTTTTTCAAATTTTGAGTCAAACCTAGAGAGTAGATTATTGAATACAGAAATGGTTGTTATCATCTAAATTGTGCACAGCAATCTAAAAGCAGTACTATGAAAACACCTTGACACTGTCTGATTTGTATATATACACCTCTAATGAACAGAAAAGATTTGATTTAGAATAGGAACATTCAGATATACGTAAAAATACAAACTAATCTACAGAGTATCTAGAAATATATCACCAAGAAATGTCTCAATTTTTAAGGTGTACAATTATCACAGCATGATTTGGGGAAAGGGGGAGGAGAGGGGCCATGTCACTAGAAACTGCTATATCCTTACCAGTGGTGGCCCTCCCAGGAATATTGTTCCCTGTTTGCCAACAATAATACTTTCATCAGCCATTGCAGGTACATATGCTCCTCCTGCTGTACAGGATCCCATGACTACTGCTATCTATCAGGAAAACAAAAAGAACAAGTTAATGAACTATCCAAACCCTTAAAAATAGCAAAGAAACAAAGTATCATGTATTTTAATAGATAATAGATACCTTTTATTAACGTCATTGGACAGCATTGCAAGATTATTTTTTTCTAATAGAGCAAACTTTTTATGTTTTAGCATCTTTAAAAAAGAAGGAATCTTCCATTTTCAACAGTCTTTTGAACTATGATCTTCCCTGCTGGAAAATTCATACGTGAAGTTCCATGAGCTACACATGTGATATGTTTGAAGACACACTCTACCATGGAATTTGGTTTTACTGATGAACAGTAAAGGCAAAAAACCTAGGTTTCTCCTGGTATTTATGCTTAAGTCAGGGCTTCAGTTAGTGCTTATTGGCATAATTGCACGAGTGTTAACATCCTTTGAAGGAAATTTCTCCCTTCTCCTAGTATGCTACTTCAGGTCTTCAATAGATCAACTAATTAATTTTGCCCTTTTGAGATGTGTTGAGCATCTCATTATAAGCTTCAACATGAATAATCTCTGCTTCATCCTTTTGCCTAATTTTGAGATGAACACCTACCCAGTGAACATTTTCTACCAGTAATATCTTGGTGATACTTGTATAAAACTGACTTGACCCCAGATATGATGAATACTGTAACTGTAGATAATGGATAGATCATGGAAGTGAAGTTTCTCAATTTCTCCTTCACAGGCGCATCTTCAAAGACCCTTTCAAGACACTTGTAGAGCAGAAGAGAAGGAATATTCGTATGAAAAAGACAAACACTTGCTTTCACAACCGCACATATGCACACAAACAACCCCTAAAAATCTGCAGAAAACAACATTATTTTATGTTAAGTTTGTTTCAAGGTATTTCTAAGGTGACATCAATTAGTGTTCTCTGTTATCATTCTTCTAAATTATAATTTAGAAGAAGAAAACAGCACACAGAAAAACAGAACTTCCAAATCACATTATGCGTATCTAAAGCAGGACTACATGAACTATGTCAATCTGCTACCATCAAATCAAACAGCAAACAGTTTTCAGGATCTTAAACTACACTCAGAGTCACATGACTGATCTGCAGTATTCTCTTGTGCATTTAATAAATAACTCCTGGCAAATTAAAAAATAACATAGGCCTCTAGAAATGGGAGAAACTTGGTGTAAGTAAGTTTATTTCTTTTTTTCCCTCCAGGATTTGTGATTTTTTCCTATTCTTAATTTCACCATGCTCACACTGAAAAAATGTGCCTGCATTTAAACTACAACTCAGGTGTTAATTTTTTCCAACATAAAAACTGGAATATGTATCTACTGGAAAAAATAAAATCTACTTGTCAAATTCACAAATAATGCTCTACATCCTGACCTAATTTTCTAAATTGCTGCAAAGAAATTCTTGATGTGCTCAATAAAAGTCAACAGTCCTGGGGGCACATACATTATTTCATATCCACTCATCCATCCCCCACCATATCCATGCAGCATATGAGGGTGAGAGAGCTCAGGAAGCAGCTAATGAGGAGCTAACCACAGCTTTCTGATTAACATCCATATAGGCAACAAGGTAATTTAAGATGTAGCGGGTGAATAATAAATTAGTCACAGGTAAAAGTGGAGGGGGAAATTAAAAGCACTATCAGCAACTAAAAAATAAAAAAGGGGGGGAAAACAGCAATCACTTTAAAGGGCCACATTGAGAAGAGCTAATGAACTGATAAGCAGACCTTCAAGCAGGCTACAGCATAGAACATCAGGTAGCAAACTAACAATATCCAGACTCCCATCTCAGAAGAACTGACCAGAGTGGAGATCAGAAAGAGCATAATTTCTTAATTCCATTTTCTAAAGAAACATGTTCTAAGACAGGGAATACGGTTCTAGCTACCACAATCTGTTAGCACAGGATCAATAATAGATTTACAAATGTTAACAGTGCCTCTTTGAAATACAACAAAGCATGGATACATCTCCCCCAAAAAATGCACCCTTATTACATCCTTAAAATAAAGAGTGCTTCAGTAAAACGTTTTTCCCAGTCTTCCATAAATATTTAAAGAAAGATAAACATTCATCAATGTCATACTTGGAAAACTTAACTTTCATCAGTGTCATAACAAACAGAAATGTGTTTTATTAAAACACAAATCTTTCTTATATTTAGGTTTTATTGTATACGAATACAATTACTCCTAATATAACACCACATGGTTACTGAAAAGAAAAATTCAACTTTTTAATGCAACTTTACAAGTATGTAAAATACATTTCAAGATATGCTGGAAACAAGAGCATGACTGTAGGGGTCAAGCTTTTCTAGAAAGGTCCTGCCCAACATCAGTAATTTCAGCCTTGCAAGCCGGGTATACATACTTACCTTTGACATAACATCTAAAAATCATCACTTCCACAGCAGATCATAACTGAAGTCATTAGCAAAAACAAAGTTTTCCAAAATTTCTCCAAAAAAGATAATGCAGCAAAATATCACTCCTTTGACACTTGCTGTTCCACAAAAACCATCTGGACCAATCTGGATCCATCAGGGAGTCTCATACGACGACCAGCTTACAAACTGTCTTTTTCTCCTATCTATTTTTGCTCTAACTGAACACTGCTGTTCTCTGGAGACCAACCTAATCACTACAATTGGTCCACTTCTACTGTTGGAAAGAACTGCAGAAGGTAAATTATGTCATACTTCCTGAAGAGATTTAGTGCGTTTTCGGAATCCTCAGCCTTGGATTTTTATAGAGGCAATGGATATCAGGATCCTTTGGAAAAGTAAAAGATGGTTTAAGATTTGGACTCTGACTTGCTTCCAAAATGTTCCAGAAAGGTATCAAAGTAACACAGGCAGTTTCCACAAAAATTCTGCAAAGTCAGTATCTGTCATGTAAGGAGTCAGAATGAATACTGTATCCTTGACTGGATGCACCCTTCTAGGGTGCATCTGCTTCACCCTAGAAATACTGGCTTCTACTACCTCCTTCCCCCAGAAAAAAGGGGAAGGTCCAAGGCCCCAGCAAAGTCTCTTGTGTGAGTGGTTGGAATTGTGTACCCCTGAGCCCCACGGCAGAAGAATCCAGTGAGGATGGTCTCTCAAAGGTTTTATTCCTTCTGAAAAAGAACACTGGATAGTGTATTATGGTGGGATTTGTGTCACAGCACTGCCATAGGCCTGGCTGTGTGACAGCACAGCCTCAGACAGCATGGGTGAAATAACTGCTGTGACATATAACTTGGGAGAACCTCAGGGCACATTGAAGGCACCCACAAATTAAACTGTATCCCAGTCCTTTGCCAGGATAATGACCAGCTTTTTCAGGGTTTCAAAGTGTGGCAGAGAACTTATTTTTTTTGAAAATAAATACTGTCATCACAAGTTCCACAGTAGGGTGTGACCTGTTTCTCATTCAGAATAGATCTGACTGTTGTATAGAAAACAGAGGTTGAATAATTTTTTCACATTCTGCACTCCTCAGCTTATTGTAATTAGCTGTAGATTAAGCTGTCAGTATCATATACATCACAGGCCTAATGGAGAACCTAGATTTATAGATCATAACTTCTTTTTGCTCTGACCACTAGCAGATGTCCATAAAGAATGCAGGTTTCAAACAATGTCTTTATTTCTTCTATTAGTTTATTGTTGTGTTGGAAGGTTGTATATACTTTCCCCTGGTAAACAGAAAGAATTCTGCAGATCAAATGAATTTTGCTGTGCCTCAGTGCTAAATGAGGAAGCTGTCTGCTCTCCCTTGGGATCAAAGAAAAAAAAGACTAGTTCTGAGAACTGGTGCTCAGAATTGGTAGTTCTAAGAAGTTCCACCCAATTTGTCTTTTTTTGACTTGTTTTAAGGACTGTTGGTGCAGTCTGTCTCTTTCATGTTAAAAAAAGATACAGAAAGATCAGGAAAAGAAGATGAACTAGGACCATCAAAGGTGTGAAACACTGCAGGAAGAACAGCTAAGTAAGCTTGAATTTTTTGGTCTGGAAAAGGGAGTGTAGAGGCAGGTATAAGAGAGGGCTGCAAAACCATACAAAGAGGAGGGAGATGACAGAGTAGTCAGCAACTCTGTAGGAATTACTCGGTAATTTGGTCTTCTGTAGCGATCCTTTACTTGCAGGTTAGCTTCAAAGATCATGGATTTTTCCAGCCTCCCCAGCAGCTTCTCACAGGTCCCTGCTAACAATTCCCTTCAATTCTGTATTCTGTTATCTGTCTTTCTCAACTCCATTGGGACTGTACATCCTGCCCTTCACTGTCACTGCGGCCATAGCTGCCCATCAACAATCCTCAAATATTTTACATTCTTCATGAATAACAGATTCAGCAAAACATGTGATTTTGCTTCCCTAGCATCAAAAAACTGATTTTGCACCTGCATCAAAAAACTGAGCCCTATGTACTACTGAGTGAACCATGACACAAAACCACTTCTAAATCCACAAACTATGACTAACAGTAATTCTATGCATCATTAACACATTAGAAAATAACCCTATTATTAGGGCCATTTCAGCATAAAGCACGTCAGGGTATAAAAAGGATTTATAAACACACACATACCCCAGTTAGTGGAAAATATGTCTCATTTACTAGCCATCCTCAAGGGGGTCCTCACCTTTGCAGTGCTGATGCAGAACTGTTCCAAGAGGTTTTCTTGTGCTTTCTCAAATGGCCCTACATACCATGTCCCAAGTGCATTTTTCTCCTACTCCCAGACAGGAGCAGATAGGTCAAATCATTAACACTAAGACCAAGCAAACAGACATTTTCTTCTAAGCTATAATGAATTCTTGTGGACAGTTACTGTGTTTACAGTGCTTCCAAGCCCCAGACTGGGCCATCAGGTTAGCACAACACAGTGGCACAGTCAGAAAAAAAAAAATAAAAAAATGGGCACAAGCCTTGAAAAAAAGGCAATGGCACCAAATGTTGGGGAAGATGAATCAGGGAAACCTTATAAATATGATTGCTTAGCAAAAGATTCTGAAAATATGAAGCCTATAATCGAAATAGAAATGGAAGCTTACTTTGTGTTGTAGGATACCGAGTCTTAGTTACTATAAAACCTGAAAACAATAGCCTAGCCAGCTGAAGGAGAATCCCTTTTTGAGTGAACAATACCTTTCTGCTGGTTAAGAATCCAAAGGTCAATGTAGCAAAACAGAAAAGTCTAAAGAGTAGTTTTCAGAGTTTAAAATATAATATAGTATGGTAATGTAGTAGTTCTTATAGGCTATATGTAGATTCTACAGGATTTTGTGTCTTGTATTGGTTGGTCACTGTAAATTAGAATATTCATTACAAAAGGAGATATAATGCACTGTAATAAGGACCTTGCTCTCTTCACCTCTCCTCTGCCCCCTACTCTCATTCCTTCTCTGCTCTTCCCCCTACTCTCGCTCTTAGCGCTCTTACCTCTGCTCTCTTCCCCCTGCTCTCTGACCACTGCCACCTTGCTACCTCGCTCCCTTCTCTCTCAACTCTTACCCCCTCGGTCTTTCTCCCACTCTGCCTGGGACTTCCCTTCAGCCAAGGCTAGTGGCTGAAGGGAAGGCCCTTTTTACCCACGACCCTTGCAATAAAACCACGTATTCTAGAATATCTCAGGTCAGCAGAGTTCCTTCTCCCTGCCGTCCACGGATGCTCTTACAACCAAGCACATAAAACTATTCAGTACCTTTAACTCTGAGATAAAACCAAATTACCTGTGGAATTCCTTGTGAGGACATGACTGCTTGATTATAGAAAATACGGCCAAAATGATCTCGATCTGGAAATACTTCTGCTTGCCGAGGTAAATTTGCTCCTCCTGAATCAACTAGAATGAACCAAATCATATTAACATGTTTAGAACAGCATTATATACTTGTTGGTAAAGTATCTGCATGTTACCTAAAATAGACAGCAATTACTACCACTAATACTGTATATATTTCCATAAGTGTAGGTATAATAGCACATTCTTTTTGGAAAAATAAAGAAGAAAAATGGTAAACACCCCTCTCTAAAATAACATCCACCCCTGTGATTTTCATGCATAACAAACTCAGACGCGCATAAAGATGCAACCATATATCCCTAAAGAAACTTTTAAACTCATTCTGCTGCAAAATATTTAAACTAAGAACACTTTTAACATACAGTTTTAACTCAACTATTCTACTGCAATTCTGTCACAAGCTCCAGAAAAAGGCAGAGCTAATCACCACTGAGTTCAAAAGGTGCTGCCTGTGTACTTTCATAGCTTCATTAAACTTCACAACAAAAACATTAAACTATCTTTAGGAAAAATCATTTATTATATGTCTCTGCCTCAGAATATACCCTCCTGCTTACAGGTTGCTAATGGCAGCTACCCCTCTGCTCCCAATTAATGAAAATACAACCTGTTAAGAGAAGTATCCAAAGAAAGATAGTAGACTATAAGGAAATGCATGGGGAAGTAAAGCATCTCTGATAACTCTGGCTCCTGGTAACTAATTTTTACCTACAACCACCAGTATGTACACACATTCTCATCTTACATGACTGCAGACAAAACAAAATGTCCACGCCAGTGACTGACTCAGTGACAAACAGCACCAGGTGTCCACATGAGAATTAGCACCTAGGCAGGTGTTACCACGGTGGAAAAGGCAGTTCAAACAACATGAAAATTACATGGTCAGCACAGTGCTGACTACAAAGTGCTCCGTCTTATCACACAGCTCAAAACAACTGGAGTAAGTCCAGGTACAGAAACTGCAAGGGTAAAGTAACTCACCAGGTATGAATGACATTGTACATTCAAGGACTGTATGTCTCAAAAATGGAATAAAACCCCTAAACTTTTCTTTTAAAGACATAGCTGTTCCACATTTCCTAATTCTATAAGATCTTAAAACATAGTAGATGTTAAAACAAAGTATAATCACCCACAGCTGCTCACTGATACTCATTAAAAAAGACTTCTCTGAACACACAGAACTTGCTGATAATTCAGACAAAAAAAAAAACCCGTAAAACAATAGGTATGCAAACAGCAAAGCTAAGTTTCTTCTGTTTTCTAACAACTAAGGTAAAATTTAGCCCTCCCCTTCCCTCCAGGACTCTTTCTATGGCAATCCCACAAAACCTACAGGGTGCTGTCCTTGTATCCACCTCACTAACAGTTTGAAGTTCACATGCCTCCTAATCCCTCTATTAGCCTTATTCACGTTTGACTTATCAGCAGGGCAAGAAACTACAAACACTTGTGCTGGTCAGGACCTGTATTTATGTTGACTATTTAATTAATACAAGCATCCAGACTGGCAAACATAGATGATATTTAAGTTGCTAAACTAAGCTGAACAGACAAGGAATAACCTGCCCTATTTTTTAAAATAGAGTAGAAGGTCTTTCTCCTCTGATGCTGAGAAACACAACACCCACAGGAATATACACCTTCTTACAACTCTCTGTCAAAGCTGACTGAAACTGGCTAAGAGGTCCAGAAGCCATTAGACTGGGAATTCAGGCTGAAAGGAAGACATCGGCAGAACCTCCTTTAGTTGTATAAAACCAGGCTAAGAAAACACTACTAGCAATATGTTACAGATATCTGTTTCTGTTTTTCATCTTTTATAATGAAAGCATACATAAGTAAAATTTACATGAAGGTTTGGCTAAATACAGATCTAATAGACTAAACTCAAAATGTAAAATAAAATACCATTAAATTTCTGCTTCAAAAGAAATTCATACCAAATCCTAAAAAATCTATTGATCCAAACTGTTTTTGACAATTTTGTCACTCCTATTATTTTTATTTCCCCGGTATGTTTTCTTATACAGATACATTCTCCACCAGAATGTACTTTTTTTTTTTTAAACTGTAATTTGAATTGACTGGATGAGTCTACAGGAAACACTGCTTATCATGACAGAAAGAAGTGACACAGTGTAAACAGCTGCATCTGTATTTTATGAACCCAGCCCAACAGCAGAGCAGTGGATAGCACCGAGAACCTGTACACACCCTCCTGTTAAGATGTGCCACCTCTCTATAGAGATAATACAGTATTGATGAAAATATAATTGAATAGGCATGCTTTAAATTTATTCACGGTTAGTCAGATCTGCAGACACATCAGCTGCGCTCAACACAGGACCTTGGCTATTTCTGCAACAGGACTTACCCAAATAAAGGCAAGGGAGATGATTTTGCATTGCAATTTCTTGAGCACGTAAATGTTTCTTAACAGTGATGGGATAATAGGTACCACCTTTGACAGTTGCATCATTAGCAACAATCAAGCATTCCGTCCTAAAAATAAGAAAAAAGTATGAGACAGAAAAGTATTTCTAATGAGAAATACTTTGTATGTGTGTATGTATGTTGGTTAAGAACTGCAACATGCCAAGGACTCTTGAAGCCCCTGATGCTCTAAGAGAGCTCTTCTCACCTGCATTCCCTCAAGGGCACATTGTAACAGCAACCTCAGCACTATAAAGCCCTGTTCCATTATTTTGGGGAGTAAAATAATGCTGCACAGCACCATAATTAATTTTAAGAACAGTCTTGGAGGTACTTTGAGTAAGTAAAACCAATTTTTAGGCTAAAATTCCACGTTATTTTTTAAAAATGCTTTCCAGAAGCACTAATCTCTTTCCTTCATAGGACACCTGAAACTCCATGTATGTTTTGTTTAGTTAGTGGGATACACTAGCTAAAAAAAACCCCAACAAACAAAAAACAAAACCAAAAACCTCACTTCTTTTTAACTATGACCAAACAAATTGAGACACCAACTTTGTTGATTTTTAGAGTGTCAGAAACAAAACACTAAAAATGCTAACAGCCTAATACTGGAAACTGAATAAAATTATACCTTCTTCCTTTTCATATCGTAAGTAATGTAGATGACTGGAATCTCTCACCCAGATACTCGTCCAATGCCAGTGATAATGCCTCCTGCAGGTACCTCTTCATTACCATACAACTGGTAACCAGCAAACTGGGAGAACTCCAGAAATGGAGATCTGAATAATAACAAACAAAATGAAACTGTAAAAAATTACCAGTTTTATCTGCCATTTAATCTCACTTAAAAGGTTAAATTTAAAAAAAAAAAAATTTTGAAGTATTTCAAAGAACGTGTCCTAGTTTAACGGGGCTATCCCACTCGTGACTACTTTGTTGTGTCTAACTCCTGCCCCTCTTTTTTTTTTTCGGCGGGCGGCTTNACTGCCTGCTGCCTGCTGCCTGCCTGCTGCCTCTCTCTCTCTCTCTTTCTTGCCTTTCTATCCTCCTTGAAGATCATCGGACCGACTCCGGAACTGATCCGAAAACCTCTGGGATCGCCGGAGCCCGCGAAAGAAGCTCTGCGCCCTCCCTTCACGTTCACCTTGAGTAGATTCCTTTACCTTGTGAGGGGAGTGTTTTTTTTCCATTTGTCAATAAACAGGTTTTTTCCACTTTCCTCCAAGAAATTCCTTCCCAAACCCAGGGCTGGGGAGGGGGAAGGGGCGGTGGAGGTTTGTTTTTGGGGGACTCCTTTGGAGGTTCTCCCCTGGTTTGTTAGAAACCAGGACAGAACGCTTCTGTAAAATTTCAATCATGTTATTTGCTAGTGCTTACTAAGCTAAAGAGAAAAGAAAAGAAGCCTGTTGCAATATTTACCTGCAAAAGACAACCTGAAATGTTTTTTAAAAAAAGGAAGTACCTACCCAGGATCAATAAGCTTGTCAATTCTTTCTCTAGGTAACAGCTTTCCTCTTGATGTATGAAGCTTACGAGCTTTTTCTCCGCCTCCTGTGATACAACAGTAAATTGTCACATTTTCTATGGATGCGGATAAGATAAATCATCAGTTTTATTAAAACTTTGAATGGAAACGCTGATGAGTTCCCTCCTTTTGAAGTATGAACCTTAATAATAAATTTAATAAATAATAGTTTCTACTTCAAACAGATTTAAGGTATTGATAAACAGGCTTGTTTTTTAGAACCTATTTTATTTCCCTCCTCATTTTTTACAGTTAGTCTCGAGGTAAAGATTTTAATAAACATAGTTGTCTGAAACTTCCCCCTGCTTGGCAATAAACACAAGGGCAGAAAATACATATAAAAAGCACAGCAGTAGAACTACAGGAAATACTAATCTCTAGAAATCATTCAGAATAGCTATGCTGAATGACCCAGCACCATCTGGATTATTTTCCTTAGACTATGCCAAAACTGCAAGGAGAATTCAGAGATACAGCATTTAATATCAAGATCATATTTGTTTCATTTCAACCCTTCACTAGAGGTCATCCTAAATCATATATTTTGCTCTCTAGAGCTTTGTGTCATTCAACACTTCAAGATTTGTTGACACACCTTAGCCTCTTTATAACAACAGCTTATACAAACATTGTCTCTCTGTGTAGACAAATCACTGATCCACCTCATCACTCTAAAATTGTCTCCCTGTCCAAAATAAAGAAGGTGCTGTTTTGCTAACATTTCTCCTGAGACTCCAGGATTTCTCTGTCAGCTAGGCATCACCGAAACAGAGCTTCTAAGCCTACCTCTGAAGTCCGTTCTCCCACCTCCTTCCTTGATCACTACACACATAATTTCCTATCTTTTAGGCACGTCAGAAAGCCCACAATTTATTTTCAGTTCAGCCAGTTCATTAGGTCTATATACCCAGCCTAAGTCTAAATCTTGTAAATTCTTTCTGTACAAGTTTCTTAAGAAATAACCTCTCATATCCACCCACAGAGATACTACTCTCATCCATGGTCTCAACATCTCACACCATAACTACATTATCTCTGACTTCTGAAGTCTTTCATTTACACTGCATGATGCTGCAAAAATAATTTCCATCCTGAGACTTTTGTCATCTCTGTGCATCACAAATGCTTGCTTACCAGGCCCTGTAGCCAATCTATTGAACATTCCTCTTCCAAACATCCAGACACTCTACCCTGCACTAACCTCCATTCTGAGAAGCAGCATCCTGAACAATGAAACACACTTTTGAGGCATTTAATTTGAAACCTCTTCTTAATTTCTCCTTTACAACAATGCCTACGCCACTGTGACTGCTGATGTGCTATGATCAGTCACGGAGATTAAAGGTATCTCACCTACTTCTTGTGCTTCCTGTCAGAAAACCACCTGTTGTAAAGGGGCAGGGACCACTTCCTGTTGCACAGCTGTGGATTACTCAGTAGAGTGGGATATGAATTCAGGAAAACCCTACACACTGAATAACAGCTAATGAATGCTAAATGAAGCATTCATTACAAAGACCTTAAACAAGAACTCATCCTCTGACAGACAGCTTTTACAGTGAAATCTAAAGATACTTCAGAAGTATTCAACATAGGCACCTAATTTTTCTTATGTATTTAAATGATATGTAAAGCAATTTCAATCAATGCCACTCAAAACTGTGTATTAACGTCTGACAGAGGTTGCTCAGATGAAGGAAAGACCAGCACTATGGTCCTCTCCTGTCATTGTGGAGCATGCAAAAACAGGCAAATGAGCAGCAAGAAAGAAGGCCATAATCATTAGTTCCTGAGACATGCATCATTAGTTCATGAATTGCTGAATAGCCTCTATACCCATTAAAGACAGAGGCAGTCCATGGGTTTTAACCTCTCCTCAGGAACTCTAGATCCCTGCTTCACAGCAAGAAAGAAAAAACATTGAGCACAAAATCTTAACTGTGCTCCATTCCAAAGTTGTAAAAGAAAATGCATTATATAAGAAACAGTGTATAAAATGACAAAACAGTATCATGATAGTCACAAAAAGAGCAGAATTAAAGCTACATGCTCAGCCTCTAGCAGCATAGTAAGTGTTTATTAAATGTTTTCATTTTATTGTCTCCATTAATTCTACTCAACTGCAACTCATCCATATAGCCTTACAAGTGAAAAAGAAGAAACACAGTTTTCAATCTTTTAAACTACTACAGACCTGCTTTCTCTTTGCTAGCTCAACTACAGCTAGGAATTTGGAAAAGATCAACCAATAAAAGAAGGACAAAGGAGAATCCCCATCCTTTACTGGATGCATGGGGAAATATGGTGACAGAGGATGAGGAAAAGGCACAGGCACTTAATACCTTCTTTGATTCAGTCTTTAAATGGATACCAGTCCACTGAGCTGGAAGATAGGAGCAGGGATGCAACAGGGAGCAAACTGTAGCCTCCTTAATCCAAGGGAAACTGGCTAGTGACCTGCTATACACTACTTATACGCACACAGGTTTATGGGGGCAGATGTGATCCACCCAAGGCCAGTGAGGGAGCTGGTGAAAGAGCCCACAGAGGCACTTTCCATCATTTACCAGCAGGCTTGACTAACCATGGTGACTGGAAGTTAGTCAGTGTGACACCCATCCACAAGAAGGGCTGGAGAGACAATCCAGGGAACTACAGACCTGTCAGCCTGACAGTGGTGCCAGGGAAGGACATGGAGCAGATTACGCTGAGTGCCATTATGCAACACATACAGGACAGCCAGGGGATCAGGCCCAGCCAGCAAAGTTTTGGGAAAGGCAGGTCCAGCTTGACCAACCTGATCTCCTCCTATAACAGGATGACACACTTAGAGGATGAGAGAAAGGCTGTGGATGTTGTTTCTGTGAACTTTGGCAAAACCTTTGATGCTCTGCCAAAGCATCTGATGCTGCCACAGTGCTCTCCTGGAGTGTGGGAATACACAAGACAGAGAGTAAGACAGACTTAGCATAGCTAGTCTGATGACTAGGATGCCATGGCAAGGACAAACAGAACTTTGAGCTTATGAGAAGATGGGATTTAACCTGCTTAAGGGAAGAGATTCAATCAACCCAGTACAATAAAGATGTTGTAAAATGCATAAACTGCTTGTATGATCTTTTAACCTAATTATTGTAGTACAAATTATTAACCTTACTGAAATGGTATCTAAGTTCTTGGAAAACCTGAGTAAAATCAAATTCTGATCATGAATCAGTGTTCCCATCTCTCCATCAATCGCTGATACTGGAGAACCCGGCTGTTCGTGGCTTGGATTGGTGCACTCTTTGCTGGGTAAAAGGCCCTGCCTGGACAGCTGGGCCCAGAGAGTGGAGGTGGCTGGAGTTACATCCAGCTCATGAGTGGTCACTAGTGGGGTTCCCCAGGGCTTAGTTTTGGGGCCAGTCCTGTTTAATAAGTTTAACAACAATCTGGACAGAGGATTGAGTGCACCCTCAGTGAGTTCCTGGAAAACAGCAAGTTGAAAGGGAGTGTTGCTCTGCTGGAGGGCAAGAAGGCTCTGCAGAGAGTTCTGGACAGGCTGGATCAATGGGGCCAAGGCCAACTCTTTGAGGTTCAACAAGGCCAAGTGCCAGGTTATTATTCTAAAATGTTTTCACAGACTATCATACTTACCTAACCTGATTTTTTCCGCTTGTTCTTGTAGTTCAGTTACCAGTGCTTTCATTCTTTCATAGTTCTCCTAAAAGGGGAACAAAACAGAATTTTAAATTCAACCAAGGGTGACAATAAAAATTTTTAATAATCAAAAATAAGAAGTACAAGACTAATTTTTCTTCCAAATCTAATTTAACCTTACTAGATCATCTCTGTATTGTCATAAAGTAGTAACATCTCTACCTATGCTTGTCTCAAGTATCCCAAAGCACTTAACAAAAATGCTTTACCAAAAGTTTTATTGTGTTATGATAGTAGAAGACTAGTTCTGAATTTAATAAACTAACTAGTCGCTACAGAGTTGAGTGCTGTTTCTTAGATTTAATTTATTTTTGGCCTAAGTTTGCTTGCATTTTAAATTCACTTTTAAAAAATGCAGATTCAAATTAAGTGTTCTTATCAAAGGATGAATGACCTAGGTCAAATAGATTTTGGTAAACACTTTCTAGATTCTTGTTGTTTAGGTTGAACAAATAGATAAAACAAACGTTGGTTTTGTTTTGTCTTGGTTTGGTTGCGGTTTTGTCTTTTTTTTTTTAAAGCGGTGTTCTTGCCATTATACCTCTAGAAAAACAAAAACTCATGTTCTGTAAATGAGTGAATCAGCACAGAGGTCACCATTTCTATCAGAATAATTCAAAACTCTGTGTGTACATTACAGCAGGTTGGGGTTTTTTACAATTTCTTAGGAATTTAAAGGTATTAGTCAAGCTTAATTTGTTGGGGTTTTTTTTTGCAGACACATTAAGAACTTTACTACCTTTTTAAAAAGTGCAACTGCAATAAAAGAACATGCTGCACAAAAAGATCTTATTCCCTTGTTTAATTCTCATTTACATGATGTTAGAGTCTACTTTGACAGAAAAAATCCACCTGGTAACTCTATGTTCTTATATAACTGAACACTCAGACTTAATGTTTCCCTTAAGAAGAAGCTGCAAATATTGCAGTTGAGTTTGTTCACTTAGGCACTGAAAGGCAAAGAAGCAAAGCAGAAATAAAATAAAAACATGTACAGATTCAGCTCACATTTGAAGTGCTTTGGCTGTATGGTGACTTTCAAAAGAACATTTTTTTTTTACCTTTGTAATTGCTAGAAATAGATTAAAAATACTCTCTTGAAAGGTAAAAATGTATCTTGTAATTCCATACTTTTGAAAGTCTGCAGTTGTCACAACATCCAAGTATTACGCTGCATCAGTGTTCATCTTGTCTGGCTGAGTCATTTTGCATTTTTACACATCAAAAATTTTCCCTGTTTCTCCTTGTTCAGTCTGTTTTCTCTAAAAACACTCACCTTTTGCACACAATACTGTCCCTAAATACTCACCTTTAACATAGGAAAAAAAAAAGGCAGGAGATATTAACAGGAACAGTAATCACAATCATAGACTCTTTCATTAGATTTTGATTCACTGTAGCTAGTTTAGCTACTCTACATGAAAAAAAAAAAAAAAAACAACAAAAAACTGTGAGAGGACTTTTTAGATAAACTATAAAAAATACTGCACAGAAACATCTGAGTTGCTTAAATTCCCTTAACTTCTATTATGGTCTTTCATACCTTAAACCAGAATAGAACACTGTTATATTTCACCAATGAGATGAAAAAAATGTTTTAAAATAATTCTGAATGCACACAGAGAAGACTACTCTCAGAAATAAATGAGAGTTGAGTTCTACCATGTATTTCTGGGCTCTTCATTATTGTCATTAAATAATAAAGAAAAAGTCAGTGAACTGGCATCAAGTTCTTTCTGGAAACTGGTCCTTGCACCAGCAAGTTGTGTAAAATTCTGCTGTAAATATGAGGATTTTTACAAATTTTAATACAAAACTAAGAGGCAAACCCTATAGACTAATCCTACAGTTACTTAAGCACAAGCTACATGAATTACTGCTACATCATCAAAGAGGTTGTAAGAGCTAGTCCCTGGAATCTTCAGAGACTTTCTTTCATTTTCCAGAATTCAGACTCACTCACTTTTAAATTACCTCTCTGCCTGAAAGACAGTTAAAAGAGACAGTTTGCATCATGAAGGCCAGCCTGTCTAGTTGTATTCACAGCCAGAAAGGTAGACATTGACTAAAGAAGGCAAGACCTTGATCACGTATCATAATGTCTTCTTGTGTTTGCACTGTTATTCCCTATATTACTGTTTTTCAGACGGTTAAGTGTCTCACAGCAGGGACTTCCACCTCTTTGTGTTTGCAAAAACACAAAGCAATGCATGCACTTAACAGTGTCTAAATTATTTCTACCAAATACTAACACTAATAGCTATTTTACCAAGCCTTCCTTTTCTTTTGAGGTTGAGACTTATCCAGACATAACCGTGAGTCTGGGGACAGCTTAAATGAGTGAACACCTTTATCAAAATATTATCATTTTTTGGTACACAAAATATAAATGTGTACACGTATATACACACACTTCACATACACAAGTTTTGTATGTACATAAACACACACACACACATATGGACAAATACTGAGATTACACAGAAGCTTCAGTCATCTTATTTCTGTCCCAAATTTAGTTTCTGCAGAACAAAGCACAGACCCAAACACAGAACCAATGGACCTATCTCAGTACGAATACGTGTGGTTGATTCACACATTGCTTTATATTTTATGTGAACAAATAAAACACTGTCCTTCTATCAGTCTTGATTCCTACCTAAAGCCATGTTTTTCTCAGCCTAACTGTAACACCATTTTTGAATAGGAAGACGTTAATAATGCCCCATTAAAATCAAATCTGTTTATACCAGATGGAAGTACTGCTCTCTCTCTTCGTAAAGCCAACTGGAAATACACCTAACTCTCCTGCTCAAAAGATTATGTTTTTGGAGGCAAGCCCATGACTCTGTACAAGTATTCCACCTGTTTCAACTCGGAAACCAATTTGCAAACACAAGGAAACATCCAACTTTGAAATCATTGGGCTCCATCTTCCACTGTCTACAAACCCCGCCTCCACCTCACTAGCACGATATCGATCAGCCTGAAACGCAGCAAGAGCTGGCATCCTGATTTAAAAGTGCAAAAATATCCATCACGAGGCAGACGACTGCACCGACCGGCGCTGTTTCCCCACGCCCTCTGCAGGCTCAGCCCGCCGACACGGACAGGCCCGGGCGCTCGCGGAGCGTGGCCGGGGCGGGCCCGGGCCCGTGCGCGGGCACGTGCTCGCCGCGTCCATCGTGCCCCGCGGCACCGGCCTGTCCATGGCG
>VXBN01005366.1:23646-37110 GCA_013397395.1 Sinosuthora webbiana
TGTGACGGGCCGGGCCGGGCCGAGCCGAGCCGAGCCGAGCCGAGCCGAGCCGAGCCCAGGCGGCCGTCCCAGGCCGCCGCCACTCCCCCCGGCGCAGCCAATGGGCACAGTGGGGCCGGGCCCGGCCGCGGAGTCCTTGCCCCGTCCCCGGGACAAGCTAATGCTGTGGAACGCCCTTTGGAAGAATTGTGTCGGGACGCCACACTTTTCACGCAAGATCACGTGCTTGTAAAGCCTAGGAAAGCCCTTGCCCTTCTTAGAAACTTGTTATACAGTAATAGGGACAGATCTTTTTAAAACCCAAACGATCTTTGGTCGAGTTTCTCCCTTACTATTCTTCCGCATTCCAGTTTTACTTTAAAAGGCCCTTGTCTTTAGAGAAAGTTAACACTGGCAAGTCTGATACCAATTAAGCTCTATTCTAAAACAAAAGCAGGGAACAAAGACAACGCCCCTGTTAAAGCAGGCTGAGCCTGTTACCAGCAGGTCTGCGTGCACCGCAGTGGTGCAGCCCAAACTTCAGCCTTTCCTTTAGTTCACACTTGTTAGCTTCCTGCACTTACAAGTATTTAAAAACTGCAAATGATACTTTAAGAAATAGAAACACAGGTAAAAGAAAATAATTTATTCACATAATTTACATACAGAATAGGACTATTTCCTTTGACACAGAAAGCTTATATGTGGTGATACAGGGTGTCAGACAACTCTAAGCAAAGCAGTTTTATGCCACATCTTTGTAAAAATGCTACCCATACATATTGACATTTCAATTATATTTTCTAACCTCCCTCATCATTATAAAACTTCCATACACAAAACAGAACACAAAATTGTCTTTTTTTCTATTGAAATTGAGTTTGTTCTTAAAAAAAAAAAAATCCTCTAAAAAAGTGCATGTAATTTGCTGCAAGGAAAGAGAAAGCATAGCCCCAGTTAACAATGCAGATAAGGCACCATAAATCTTAGTAATGAAGTAGTTGATTTTTTCCTCCTTGCATCATGAATGCAAGCTTAAATGTATGCAACTAAATGTAGAATGATTATCCCCTCAGAATTTACTCAGAAGGTACTCACAGCAATTATTTCATAGCCACTCCCCAAGAATCTATTTTTAGGCTCTATGAGTGCAAGTGATATAAACATGCCACACATATCAGGAAGTAAACACCTGCATACTTAATATCTACAAGATATACAATACATAGAGTTACATGTATACATTAATCTCTTTCATAATGTTTACAGTAAAACAATATTTAGATAAACATTTCAAGTTAAACGGATTAGGCAAAGCACAAGATACCATCTGAACAGAAACTGTTGTTGGTGTTTTAGAGGGTTTTTTGGGGGGTGAGGTGGGTTGATCAGATGCTTTCAAGTAAGTTACTCTACACTGGGACCATGAGTCCCTTTTCCATCACCTCAAGGAATACGCTGCTGCTAGTGACATTTCATTGGCAGAGACCAGCTAACATACCAATTTACAGTAACAGTAGCTTTTTTTCTGTATTTCTCCTCTCTGACAAAATTTTAAAGGCTCCTTCAGAAGCCTTGCCAATAACTTCTTAAAAGAAAAACATTGTCAGGCTTCATCAACTATTTCAAAGTTAACTAGTTATTTATATTAGTTACCTGCCAGTAAAGGATTACCCAGTACAAACCTGATGATAGCTTTCTTGAGAGCATTATCAATACCATTTAAACATCAGTTTCACCTTCATAATAAACTGTTCTGTAAAAGTACCTGCAAGTATTAAGTAATGGGAAAAATTTTAAGACTACTCAACTCGTGCAAGGAGGAGTTTCAGACTAAATATTGAATCTTTCAGTGACCACCTGAATTTGAGAGTGCATAAACCTAATTACCTCATCAAGACAAACTTCTTGATGAGGTAAGTAAAAAGTTAGACTAAAATCTACACCAGAATTTTATGTACAAGCAGACATGCAGCATGAGAAAATCCTTTTAATTCAACTGCTTCAAAGCAGCAAATCTTCAAAAGTGACATTGTATAATCATGGTGTAAATCCAATCCCTTTGTGCTGCTTTGCACAAGGGAAACCGAGGAAGTCAGCAAATATACAAAAAACTACATGAAAAAACAAAGAAAAGAAATTGTATCTATAGCTTTGTTTTCCAATTTAGAAGAAAATTAGCATTTATACCAGGAAGGAAACATCAGTCTCTTTCTTCAAGTGATAAAAAAGGTTGCAAACATTTATCTTATGTTATCATCTTTTAGTAAATCCTATTTTTAAGTTTTCAACACATTTTTAAGGAACCAATCCTATTTGGCTTTTCAGGTTAGGAACTTTTAAACTATGTGGTTAAAAAACCCTTACAAAAATACTTAATTTGGAAATTCTAATAAAAATACCTGCAATGCTTAACATATGTATATATGTGTGTATTCACTACACCACTTCTGGTATTTGCATTCTGATCTTCAGATATTATATTATACCCAAAAGGTTCATTCCTCCTTCTAATGTAACATACTTCACAAAAAGAAGTAAAGAACTTGAACAGTCAGTACTGAAAAGCTTTAGCATTAAAATGGAAAAGGATACTTGTTGCAGGATTAAACATTATTTCATTGCACTTTTCTATAGGATAGTCATGCACTCACTATCAGTGTCTAAACAAGTGAAACCATAAGCCAGTCGGTAGTCTGGTCCAATGACATCACTGTAGTGGTTTAGACTATGTCAGCATTTTGAAAGTGCCTGGGGTTGCTTCAGAAAGAATCCATTTCATCTTCACAGCATTAATTAATGAGAGTACTGTTATTACTGGCTGACAGTAAGTGTGGCATAATGAGTATCAGAACAAATTGGAACTTTTAAAATACTCTTCTCTTGTCACAGTATATTCTGATTCTAGGTTTTTATAAAATCCATTTGCTATTCTGAATCATCCACTTCCATGAAGATGTCACTGAAAAAGTACTCAGAGATTTTGGTGGGCTCTCCTTCCTTCTCTTCATCTCTAGCACAGAGAGGTGGCTTCTCAGATGAGTTGTTACTTGGAACCTGATAAAACAAGAAAAGGTTGCTTTTAACAGTCATCAGTGTATATATGTAAATATATTTACATATATATGCACATGAGCTTTTTGTAGGGGTATATTATTTATGTTGGAAGTTTTGACCAAAGGAAAAAAAAAAGTTTGCTGAAAATGAGAAGAAAATAGATATCCATGCAGAGAAAAATCAACTTAGTTCCCTTACAGGTTTCCTACACATGCACAAATCAGAATTTGTCAACCAGAGCAGATACTGCTCTCAAAACATGAATGCTACACACCCATCTACCCACTCCTGAAACAACTAATTCTCTGTTCTTCACACCTCAGAAATGCATGGGTGTTCAAAAGTAAACTCATACCAGAACTGCAGCATCAGCAGCTACATGTTCATGTTCCACAGATGATGAAGTAGAGGGAAAGGAACAAGATTCCCTGTCATCCTTAGTGGATGGAGTGGGTTTCTTTAGACTTCTTTTTGGAGTCACAATTCGAGGCTTTTGGATCTTCCCTCTACTTCCTTTGGTGTCTTCTGCAGATTCAGAATTACTTTTTTTGCAAATTAAAGATAAAAATCCCAATGGTTTTCGTCCACCCCTGTTCAAAACAAATACAGTCAGGATGTCATAGGATTGCTCCGTAAAAGAAAGATGTAAATAGCATTGCAGGAATCCAACACATTATAAAGGAAACAAACACACTGACAAGACATATGAAAATTTTAAGGGAAAAAAAAAAGTCATTCTGAGAAAGGCTTTTGTATTACTGAATATTTTGATACAAAAGGTTTTTTGAACAGTCACAGAGATTATTGATGATTTTTAACCCTGAGAACAGGAACCTATTAATTGCTGGTAATCCACAGCCCATAACAAGCTACCAGACTTCCAGAGAGTGGTTCCAAGAAGGATGGAGACACACTCCTGAAGAACAAACTGAAAATTCTGAGCATCCTTCATGTAATCAATGGAAAACCTGATCCCCAAGGATAGGGCTACAGCAGACTACATGCTGCAGGGTTTTAGCCAACTTACAGCAGCAAACCTAGACCAGTGAACTTATGGAAGTCACGGCACTGACAGAGGTACCCAAAGCATTAACTTTTCATATTGTTAAGAGTTTACAAATCAGAAAGTAAAATTAAGGCAAGGATTCTGATGTTAATGCATCACTACCCAATTGTTGTGGATGTCCCAAGTATAAATAGCCAGTATTGGTACTCACACAAGCATAATGAAAAAGTAAATGACAGATTAGAAGAGGGCAGTGGAGTATTACAATCAAAATATTTGAGCACAGGAGCAAGAGAGAGCAGGAACTCAAAACATTTAACCAAACAATACAGATAGTACAGATCAAGTCAACAGATAGGTAAGAGAAGTACACTCTGAGCCGCCGAGATTGGAATTCCTTTGGGGAAATGACTTAAGTTAGTCCTAAAAATTCAGTGTGCTCCAGTACTGTACCCGTAACAGATCTTACTAGGAGGACAAACACCAAAATAAATGGACGGGTATATATCTCACAACAACAGACTTACCTGTGGAAAACACAAACTATCCTAAGTTCCTATCACAGCCAATGGATGTCTGCCTGGCAAGAGGCATCTATCAAATCTAAATAGACACATAATATATCAATAGTGCCCTCCAGCTGATCTACTCATTTAATGAGTAAAATAATGCAAATTTCCAAGCACTCCAAAGTTTGATCCCTTCTGATTTGCAGGGGAGTATAGATACTGTAACTCTTAGCCATGCAGGTCACGAACAACCGTACTGAAAAGATGTCAACATAGAAACACAATCTTTTTTTACAGAACAAGCTGACAAAACATTATTGCAATTATTGCATACCTGAGTAATAGAGTTTTTGAAGATGATGCCGTGTTTCCAGTATGTTCTAACTGTGCAGATTCATGCACATTCTCCTGCTTTTCTTGTCCACTTATTTCTGCTTTCCTGTTAGAGGTCAATCTAGACATAACCTCCTCTTCCTTCTTGGATGCTGGATTCTCATGTGGTGGTTTCTCTAAGCTCTCCAAAGTCTCAAGCTGGCTTCTCTCACCCAGTTGTGAGATAGACTCAGAAACCAATACAGAAGTAAGCACTTCTTCCTTTGCTGAAGACTCTGTTTTTTGAAAAGGATTCCCTGTAAAAGGAGTTGAAAGTCAACGACTTCAGTGAAAACACAAGAGCCAAAAAAATACAGGATATTAAAATGGCTTCCACCATTATAACAAAATGGCTGATTTTTTTTTTAGTCTCATTTGTCCATTTATTTTCATAAGTCACCACTGCTACGAATTAGAAGTTCATGGTCTACTTTTATGGCTTGTAAGATCATATGGATGTTATGGGGAAAAGCTGGTAGAAGTGTGGTTTTAAATTTTACAGCACACTTTTCCCCCCCTCATCCTTTACAGCACACCACAGAACTTTGTCTAGTCACCTAGCTGTTTAAGCTTCTACAACTTCCCTTAGAAGTCTTTTTCAGGGCCAAAATTATAGTTCACCAAGCCCTTCACAGGCTCAGATTAATGCAGATGGCATTGTTAGCAGTTCTGCCTTTTCTGTTTCTTCAGAGGCAGATTAAGGTTCTAAATAATTATATATTAGTAAAAATAACAAAACAAAATAAACTATTTTGGCATAGTATGGTTAAAATGCCAATTAATACTTTTGATTATTAGTGCTCTTTAACAGATAGAAATACTTGCTTAAGAGAAGATAACATGTTTAGTCAAAAAACCCTCTCAAATTTCACCAATAAACTAGCTACAGCAATGCTTTTAGAACCATTATTAAATTAACAACATTTATGTAATTCAGCACACCTAGTTTATAGCAGTAATCATGGAATGGTGGTATAACTGTAGTACCAGGAAAATTTGTTTCTGCTTCTGTATTACATGGCCCCATACAGAACTATTTAGCATGACAACCAGTATTAAGTTGTGATGTGTTTACATTCATTATACTTTGGTTTACAAGTTTAAGTGTACATACCAGAAGTTACCACTGGGACATCTGTGGATTTAATTGAATAAGCCTGTATTTAAAAAAGAAAAAAATAAGCTTTTTCATTGCTCTCAATACAGAAGAGACAATGAAGTTGATAAACTCCTATCACACATGCACAGTTCTAAGAGCAGGACTGATACAGAAGACAGTGCAGCATCATTCATCACTTAACTCATTTCCTGAGCAGGCTTTTCAAGGTGTTCTTATGACAAATTACTCAAGACAAGGATATTGAGATAAGAGACCAAAGAAGGAAAAAGATTGTTATCCATCCCTTCCTAAAGAAGCTCCCTGAATAATGTGGGGAATTACCACCCATTCCTACACCAATATACACTATACAATCTTAGCCCACTTACAAAGATCAATGGTGGTTGCTGCCACAAGCTTGGTCATGTTGTAAAAAAGCACAGAGGCAGCTGGAAAGATGGTGGCTTGTTTTCACTGGCAGCTTGCTCTTTTAAACTAGTACCTGCTATGCTAAGAATCAAAAGGAACATATCTATCTAACAGCTTCTTGATGTAACAGACAAAATGCAGATTCAAAACATCATTCAGTGAATCTAGACAACCTGTCAGTCACCCAGTATGCCTCTAGACTTTCCTCTCCTGCAATGCCATTGTCATAAAGGCAATGAAGCAAGTAGGACATACTACCAGTCTGTCTGCTACGAAGTCTAGTTAAAAAAACCTGAGAGCCTACAGATTCTCAAAAACACCAATAATAAATAAAGTAATACTCAAAACCTGTTGTAGATTTAAAAATTAAAAAATCTATAGGTGTTGATTTTCCTTTTAAGTTGTATAGGCAGTACATATTTAAGGAAGTGACACCATTAAAAAATAAAGATAATTAAAATGCTCTATTACGTGTTATGCATCTACCCCATGCATGAAAACTCACCAAATTATGAGCTCACCTTGTAAATGGTTTCCAGGTTATCTTCCACTGCAACAGGAGTTTTCTTGGAAGGAGGAAAATCATTCTCTTCAAGCTCAGCAGCCAACCGTTTTTGAGCAGTCTGCAACTTTGGAACAGAGTCGACTGCACTCTCTAGTTGTTTCATTTCCATACTGCTGTTTAAGGCTGCAGCAACTTCACCAGCTGCAGTTGTCAGGGTTCCAACACTGTTCATATACATATATATATATAGACAAAGTCATTATTGTGACAGTGCAATAAGCCAAAATTTACTTTGTATAAGGTTTCTGTATGGAAATTACACATGAATCTATGGTGATATTCTTTCTTGCTTAATGTCAATATTAACTTCAAATCTACCATTTACTACCAAGAAACAATTTGTTGTGCTAGCTAGAGTTAGTTTTTCTAGTCATATTTAGTTTAGCTGTTCTATTTGAACTCCATTTGATCTTTTCATACAATGTAAAAATGTGGCAACTTACTAACTGCCCTAGAAAATCTAAATACAGTATTATTTATCTGCACAGTTGAACCCCCACATGCTGTATGATCTCAAAAGACATACAGACATATATTAAGACATACAGAGAAGCAGCAGAGACTAGGAAAATATGGTAAAGCAATACAGCAAGGAACAGCAAGACAGAACATGTACTCTGACTCTGCCTGTCATCAATTCTATTTATTATGAGTAGTTCCACAGGAGTTAGAATTGTTACAACGTGTAGCCAACATTCACTCAAAGACCTATCCTTTCAATAAAGGAATGATATTAACATCTGATATCACAGGGCAAGATTCTCCACAATTATGTGGAATTGCGTCACATCTCTACTTATGATCTGAGGACTTACATTAGTATAATATTAGGGTTTGCAGGGTTTTTTACTTCTTCGCAACAATTCCATTTTTTATGTCTTTTTCCTTTGATTATTTTTTCTCCCAAACTGACTAAGAGATTTAGTTCAACTGTAATGCTGACACAAAAATTTTGTTACACTGCATTCAGAGGTACTCTTTGTAAAAGAAATTCAAACCCTTTTGGATTGCAGTAGACAAACCAGCTATTATTCTTTGGAGTAATTAATTAGCTTGTGTTTTCATCTTGTCTGCCTTTTGAACAGAACAAACTCAAGAGAATGATATAAGAATTTACATCTACTGTTTATCATGTTTTCCAAGAAGACCATCTACATGAAAAATCTGGAAGACCAATTAATAAACAGCTATTCTACAAAACTGTTAAAGTACTGTAAAAATGCAAACATGCTTAGATTTTTTCATTTCAATTGCTTTGCATTTGAAGTAAGTATGCATAAGACAAAATAAGGCTCAAGCTGGACAAATGACTTCTGCTAAAAAGGAAGACTTACTCTAAAGGGTAAATTAGAATTAAATTGACACTAAAACCCCAGCTAACTGAAACACTTAATTTGAAACACCTACAGAATCTTCCTCAAATTGGATTAGAGCCCTTTTTACTTTCTAATTCTCTAACCAGTTCGTCAAAGTTTCTTCCTCTTGAATTCTTCTTTTAAGAAGCTCTAATCTGTACTGCACATTCAGAGAACAATCCAGGTACACAAAAAGTGTTCCACTTTGATAAAAAATGAAGCCATTTACCTCTCCACTTCAGTCACAGTTGTTTCACTTGCATTTACTGAGCTGATAAGTATTGGGGCTGGTAGTACTGGTTCTGAAGTTTCCTCCACCATAGCAGATGCATCAAACGCTTTTGAGTCAGCTGGGATTTCCACCAATGTTAAAATGAATGTCTGTTCTTCCTCTGGACATCTATGATCATCATTCACTACTATAATTTTTTCAGGGAAATAAATAACAAAAGACTATTAATCAAATATGAAATTACACTGTTCTCTTCATGTCCTCCCTGCATGGAGTACTGAAATTTTAGGCACTCATTTCTCCATGGAAAAAGGCATTGGGCATATTCCTGAGACAATAAGCTTCCTGTCTTTTCAAATGAGGTACACATCATCATCTCCTAGGTGCTTATTCACTGCAGAGGAATCCTGATTACCATGCAGGATGAGGAATATTAAAAATGCCTAGTAATGATGATTTTAAATGGGTGTTCTAGCATTAAAGAGCAATTTGCAGTGTAATTAAACTTATGTCATAGTAGTCATGGCCCTCTGTCTTTAATTGCAACTGTCAGGTATTAAGAGTTACTTTTTAAAATGGCAGATGTCTGCTGTTTTGAAGGTAAACACAGGATTTTCCCCCTCACTGCAGATTAGGATTTGGGAAGCATAGTCCTGAATTTAATTGATGAAAAATATAAATAATTTAATCAAGAAACAGACATTAATAGATAACTGCCAGCTGCCATCTGTTAGAATTTAAGAAACAAGCATTTGTAAAGTTTTCAAAAGATGGAAAACAACAATGGCACTCCATTATTTAAGACCGCTGTCAATGATGTAAAGCTTTTATTTCAACCTCAACTTTCTTGGATTCTTCATCTAATTACACATGGTTTAAGATGCTTCATCCCAAGATTCTTGCAGTAACAGCATAGCAACAGATGTCTAAGAAGAAATATTAGCCCTATCTTTTGCACAAGCTCATGAGTTACAGGTTTGGACTGCAGTTTCCATGTAAAGTAAGTATTCTGGGCTTCTGTCACTGTGACTATCCCATTTATTAGACAAGCAGCGATTCCAAACCAACCATTGCAATTTTTTCTAGGGAAGAGCAGACACCACCTTCATCATGATATTAACTTTCATCACACCTGATGAGATAGGCATTAATCTCTCAACTCAGTGCAGGTAAAGAAGGAAGTTTGATCGTCTTAGACTTCTCTTCTTCCTTCCCTCCTGCTCCACAAAGTACAGCCCTCCTACTCACACAACTCTTGACAACAGCATTCACTTCATAACGTCATGAGCAACTATAGCTCACTAAACCAGTGGAAAACTACACAGTTTCTCTCCCTTTGTGGTGTTCAGTTTTTGATGGGTGACTCAGAGGTGCATAAAGGGCTCTAAAAACTGCTATACCTATCACAAGGTAAGCAGCAGGAGCTCACAACAGGGCAAAGAGAACAAGTTTCCCATCCATTGATATTTAAACTTAATGAAGGGCTATTCAAATAGTTCCCAAGTCTAACTTATGTTAATGACATGTAAAGACAGGAGGCTAGGGAGGGGAATGTCACTATGCTGTGGATCATTATTTGTGTTAGTGGAATAGATTGATTAATCATGTCAATGAAAATTTTGGTTTCTTTTAAATGAAAATTTTAGGGTTTTAATTCAGCTTTTAGTAACTGCAAGATACACAAATGTGGGCTTTTGCTAACTTTGAATATTAGCATATTATACCTGATGTTTCTTCTGTGCTGCTTACGCAATGTTGTTGAGCATCCTGATTACAAGCTTCATTCTAGAAACAACACAGTTGAAATAAAATAACTTAATAAATCTGGGAAATTACTCTAGGAAACAGGAAGAAAAAAGCATGTCAAATGCTGAAGAGCCAAAAAATCCAATCACATCATCATTATTTCATTTGTCAGTTTTCACTTCTAGCTGTTCTAGGCTGAAGAGTGTTAGCATAACAAGGACAAGAAACACTGGGGAAATATAAAATTTATATGCAGCTTGTTGTCTGTATTGACCGTCTGTCAAAATAAATTTATACTTCCTACAGCACAACTCTGTCAGAGATGACTCACATGATAAATTGTTCAGTGGCACTAAGAAAGCAGATTCCTACAACCCTTAACAAACCACTGAGTGCCAAAGAAAAACACCAAGCTCTACAGTTCATCTATCCCATCCCTTCTATGGTTTGTCCCTTTGCTCAAAACAGGAATAATCTACTGTAAGCTGCCTTTCTTCATACTCTCTGCCAGACCTGTAAGAGCAACATCATTCTTACATGTTGTCCTAATATGAAATCAGCCTTGACACAGCAACCTGCTGCACTCAGGAAACAAGCTTCTATGAATCAGCTGTTCCACTGCAACTACATGCTCACTGACTTAACACTAAAAACCCTGAGGAAACTGCAAATGAACCTTTCTCTTATGAACAAATAAAGTAACTCTCATTTATGCTAGAACACAGACACACAAACCACTGCAAAGAAATAGATGTAAAAGACATATTGTTTGTCCGTGACAACACAGATGATGATATAGATTATATAGATATATGTAAAAATATGCATCATATAATAATATGCATGCAAAGCTCTTAATTGTTTTTTTTTAATAAATGAGGAAGAGCATAACAAAAGATGCAGTTTGTTTTAAACAAAACAAATGGAAGTGACAGTGAACATTCTCCATCCAAGCAGTAACATTTTAACTTCATTTTAATATAAACAAACAAAACAGGTAGAGTATCCACTGAATGGATACACAAATTCTCAGTAACTTCTTCCATCAAGACTACCTAAATATTTCTCTCAATTTTGCTAATGAGTATCACTTATTACTGAAATGTTCTAAACAGACTTTGCAAAGATTAAGTTTGTCTGAAATATTGTTTGGATATGCCCTTGAGAAAAAGCAAGTTTCATTTACCAGCTGAAGTACCAGGTCTTTAGAAATTGTGGGTACATTTGCACTGAAAACCTCTTTCTTTACAGAATTTCAAAATCTGGACACTTCTGTAATTAAGTTCTTGTTATTTACCTGAGTAAAGTTGACTGTACCTATATGGTGCTCAAGAGGATAAGGACTTTGCTCAGACAGGTCATCCACAGAACTTGGATTTGGGCAATCTTCTAGTCCGAGGTGTGATTTTTCAGGTTTTGGTGATGCACTTAGATGTCTTAAATCTCCTGAATTTCCACAAGCATCTCTGATCTGCTTTTCTGTTCTGCAAGGTACATATCTAGTTAATTTGAAACCAAATGAAGATGCCCTGTGCAAACGCTAAATTCCATGTTACAATGTATTTAATATGAACACTATGTAATTACAGGGAAACAAAAGCACCTGTTTAAAAACGACATCGTTGTACTAAACAAGAATGCATAATCTTTGAACAAATCTACATGAAGAATTTCAGGGAAAGGCCTCTGTAACTCTACTAATGGAGACATTCCTACTGAAAGTACAACCAAGCAGGAAGCCTTATAAGCTGATTAACATTTCTAAATCAATCAACTGTTAGCATTTCCTTGCACTGTCATGAAAGACAGTTAAGCAGCAAGATAATTACTGAGTTCTGAAATAGCAAACAAAAGTTAATGTTCCATCCCCAAAAGCTGTAGCATGATATGCAAGGGAGAAAAACCTGAAGTCTAAACTGTACGCTATCTGTATAAACATATACAGCATCTGTGAGCACACAGTTTCCATTACAGTTGCATACCACACCTGAACTTCAGCTGCATATTTTAAGACACAGTAGGAATGAAGTCAGTATTAAATTATGAGTCTTCCTACCTCTCAGTTTTGTCTACTTGCTTGGTAAGTTCCATACTTCCAGTTGCAAAGTCATGAAGAACTGAAGAATCAACTGCAGCTGGTCTGACTGGCTGTGGATCCACCTTCTGCATTTCTGCATTACCACTCAGGGTTGTAGGATCTTAGTTTTATCAGAATAAAAATTAAAATAATATCTTTTCAGTCTGTGGGTGTATATACGTATTTGTATTACCTTTTACATATGATCTTGTATATATTAAAGTTTTTTAGTATGTTTATATAGACAAATACACATGAATGTGTGCATGTATACTTGTGTCTTGTATAAATAAGGCACATACACCTTTCCTATTTTGCCAGTGGTATGAAGACAATTAAGAGTTTGAAGACTACCTTTTCTGCAACTGCTTTAAGAATAGAAAACCAATTCTTTCTATCTCTTCTTCTACTTTTAATGGAAGGAAAAGACAGTAATAATAGAAAAAAAAAACATTGTATTAGACTGTATTTCTGTAATTGACAGTCCAGTAATTTAAGTGCTTTCCAGGTAGTTTAATACCTGCAGAAAAAAACTGCTATTCAAATTTCAGTTATTTTTATGCTGACAGGAATACTTATTATAAAATTATATCACAAATGGGTACCCTATGTTACAATGGCGATGTATCATCTGTGAACATGAACAGAAAGTGAAGACTTTCAGCTTTGTTTGATTTCACGAATAGATGTGAATCTACCGAATAACCATTTTAGAGCCCTAGGATAAGAAACAGGCTTACCAGTTTGAATTTGGTCTAGTTGTTCCACAAGTAAATTTGCGTTAAGTACCTCCTGCATTAAGTTTTCATTGGATCTTGATATTCCAGAGGTTGGCTCAGGCTCCAGGTGTCTGCCTCCTGTCAGTCTCATACTGTTCACCACAGTGAGAGAGCTACTACTGCAAATAAATGAAAAATGTCTTCAATAGAGTCCTTGATTTTTAACAGTTAGTGAAGAGAAGATATGAGAGATACGGGTTAGATCAGACAATGAAGACCTGAAATGCAGGCTGTAACTGGCCGAGAAGACAGAAAACTA
>VXBN01005366.1:37153-122382 GCA_013397395.1 Sinosuthora webbiana
TATGTTTCTAATGTAAAGGAATTTTTAAAAAATTGAAATGTTTAAATAACAGGAGAATATCTAATACACATGAAATGGTAGTAAGTCCTGGTTTAATAATATAATTTAACTGGATGCAAAATAAATTATCTTGGATTTTGATTTTTCAGAGAGTATAATCTCATCGTATATTCAAGCAATAAACAAATTAAAAGGTCTTTCAAGTAATACATGACCACCAGCAGATGTTTCTCTGGAAAAGTGTCCCAATAAGCTGTCTTGTAATTCACAAATGCAAAATTATAAAAGATCAATCACTAAACACCATAATGATGGAAGATCAACTGGTTTCTTGCCATCCCTTTGCTCTAAATCTTTGATCTACACCCCACAGCAGCAGTGACACTTAAGCAATTTGCTTTGGTCTGATTAGTTGTAGAGAACTTTGCAAAAAAGAGATTGATAATTAACAGTGATCCGGTATATCATTAGTTAGCATTTTTTTCTCCCCCCTTCTCCTGGTAAACCTTATTTCTTGAGAGAAAAACTAGTTGTAGATACCCAAAATTACATACAAACACTTCATGAAAGTAGTAAGAAAGAGATGAGAGGAGTTTTTGCAGATTACATACTAAATTATGTAAACTGAGAAACCTTAACTAAAACAAGAATGCTTGCAAATCAGTAAAAATGCCAGAAAGAACCTAGCAAAAGTAAGCAGTGCCAGAGGGTCTTTCTCACTAATGAAAATGAAGTAGTAATTTAACCTGGTATCAGGAGCATCCATCTCTGGATATTCTTCTACACCTGTTCTTGTGCCAGTGATTTGATGCTCTACATTTATGTTGTTTCCATCCTCAGAAGGCAGCAATTCCTTGACAGAAGCATGTGAAGCAAACAAATACTGACTAGAAGTTCTATTTTCTTTGGAGCAGGTGTGAATTACATGGCTATCAGCTATCTCCAAGTCATCTTGAGCAGGTGACATATGTGTCTGTTCTGGTTATAGCAATAAACAGAATGGGAAAACTTCATTTAAAACACTCAGGTTTGGCATGTATATAAAGTTATACACTTCAAATCCCAGATAAATACAATCCTAAGAGAACACTTTTTGTAGTAAGAACACAAAAACTAACATTCAGCGAATGAAAGCAGATAATAAATGCTACACAAAATCTATAAAAAACCCAGGTAACTTCCGGTTGTAGCTAATTAGAATGATACGGCTATGCTTCACATTAAAGGTCTGAAAAGATCACTGAAAGCTACAGTCATTTAAGCTTGATCTCTTTCTTTCATCCAGTTTATGTGCCCAGATCAATTCAAACATATGCTTCCTAAAACAGATCACAGAAACAACTTTCTAGCAGTGACAGAGACTTGGCAGTATTCACTAGGGTGCCTGCCTCTTTCCAGCCAACCTGCATTGCTTGGACTCACTATGTGTTACCATGCAACAGGACTAAAAGCATAAAAGATTCTTGACTTCCTGCTATGCAGCAGTATGTCGAAGAGCTTTGCAGCCACTGCTCCATCCCTCCTTAGGTGGACCCAGAAAGCACGAGAGCAAGGCTTTGTCCCATAAATCAGATCATACCTTCAGTGCTTGTTTTTAACTGAAAATTTGGATCACCCATTGCAAGTAAAGTCATAGCAGCCTCAGTGCTTCCATCGTTAATTCCTGTGAAGTTGTTCACACATATTAGAAGTCACAAGCACATTAACCAGAAATCCACTTACCCATATTCAAAAAATATTTGACACTACCACCAATACAGTGAAGTATTCATTTTTTAAATTGACCTTATTTATGGATCAAAATGCTTGTAAACAAGCAACCATTCTCATCCACCAAGTTCAAACTATTGTTAAAACACTAAGCAGCAACATGACTGCCTTTAATGGTGTATTGGATACGGTGGCAAGGTGTTGGCAGCAGGGGCCTGCCCTGGACACAGCCAGCTCCAGCTGACACACTGCACGACACAGCTGAGTCTGTCAGCCAAGATGGTGTCACCTTTGGAAGCATATTTTAAGAAAGGGGGAAATGTATATACCGGTAGCTGGAAATACATTTCATATCTACCTTTGTCCACATCTGGATTCTCATGTATGGCTGCTTCCTTAAATACAAAGAAAAACAGTATCAAAGTTCTATATAAAATTACTCTATAATTTTTATTTAATGCTTACATTTAAATTCTGTGCCCACAAGTTACCCTGGTTTTAAGGCTAACAATATTTACTAACATAGTGTGCCTCGCATCTGTGTGGGAGAGGTAGCAGTCTAATAAGCTACAGTTACATTCACATATAGCAACAAGAGACTGCTGAAATAGCTTTGTATGACCAATGAAACAAACAAAAGACATTCTTACAGCTGTTGAAGTGCTTACTTTTTCTTGCCTCTGTACTACTGGTTGGATAGAAGCACAAGAAAGACTTTCAGCATCAGTAGCCACCTGCACATCTGGGATATCCACAGATATCTCGAGCTGTAGAAGTAATTTTACAGGTATTTTAGTTCAGATGCAAAAGAAAATCTGTCAAGTGCAATTTTTTATAAACCTCATATATTTAGATGTTCAACATCTAGAGGGATTCTTCATGAAAATCCTACATTCTGATTTGAGAAGGAAGCAGTGGTATCAACAGAAAGAAAAACAGGCACTGCTACCAGTAGCTAAGTGAAAGCACGAGACAACCTAAGGCTTTGTTTCTAGTCACTCATTTCTCCACCAAACTAAGTTACGCAGCTGAGATCTTTTACAGTGACTGTTTACCTCGAAGTCTTCAGGATGGAAAAACAGTTCAGACTTATTTCCAAAGCAAGATAGGGAATAGACACAGAGACATAGAAACACACCCACTCACCATTTTACCTATTTTTTTATCTTCTTCAGCACTGTATTTTTACTGAGAACTGCAAACATTTGTCATTTTCAGAAATGAGGACTTGAAATTTGACAGAAAGTTTATGATATTTCCAGGGAAGTTCTCATGGAAAACACTGCTCAATCTGGGCTGCTCTCAAAGGCTTTTGCACTTTAAAGACTTTCAACTCACCTATTTAAATTTTGTAACAGCTCGGTCCTCAGGTGCCTAAGCATATCCCTCACTAGTACTCATTTCTCCTAAGTATTAAACTAGGCAACTTAATTGTAACCCCCACACAGAATATACATTCCACATCACTGAAATCAAGGATTCAGCAAAAGTTTCCATGCAGCAACTTTGCCGCCCATTATTGTTCTAGAGATCCCTTGGTATTTTGACTGAGTTATAAATTACTCTGCTGTTTCACCTGGAGAAAGAAACAGTGTGATTAATTCAGGAGACAATAAAAAGCAAGATTTCAATGGGCAAAGAGAGGAGGAGCAGTAGTAGTAAGCAAAAAAGCAGTAGAAAGCAAAAAGCACTGATGTAAATGGAAAGTAGCAATGACAGAGAAAAAAACAGAAAAATGTCTTGTACTGGATAGTGTAAGACCTTGGCATGACACAAATGGTATGAAATAAAGGGTGAAGATTGTACTGGTCATGGCTGGCGTGAAGTTAATTTTTTTCATACCAGCCCACATAGTGCTGCCTCTTGGATTTATAACTACAACAGTGTTGGTAACACACCAGTGTTTTTGCTATTCCTGCACAATGTCAAAGCTTTTTTCCTATTCTTTTACCCAGTAAGGAGGCCAGGGGTAAGCAAGAGGGTCAGGAGAACACACAGCTAGGACAGCTGACCCAAACTGATCAAAGGAGAATTCTGTACCATATGATGACACGTTCGCAAGAAAAGCTCAGGGAAAGGAGGGAGAAGAAAAGGCCATTTGTGCTTAGGGCATTTTTCTTCCAAAGTTACTCTCACACAGACTGAGACCCTGATTTCCAGGAAGTAACCTGACAATAGAAAGCAGCAAACAAATTCCTTATTTTGCTTTTCATTTACACACAGATTTTCCTTAATGTAACTGTCTTTATATCAATAGAGAAATCTTCTTGCCTTCCTTCTAATTTCTCCTTGTCCCACAGGAAAAGGGAATGAGCAAGCAGATGTGTGTGTCTGGCTGCTGGTCAGGTCAGCCTACCTGACAGGTAGGGGGACAAGGGGGACATGACATACAGAAACATTTTCCTCACACCCTCATTTCCTAACATTCAAATATGAAATTAAAGTGCTCCATTTGATCCATCTTGAGCCTCAAAACACGTGGATGAGCATCGAGTCTGGGCCTATATTCAATCCCAATAAGCAAACTGGTGAGTACCCTGCAGACCTACATACAGTTTGTAAACATAACTACGTCACTGAATCTTAGGCTGACACAGTATCAAGTTCAAAACCAAGTGTATGTGCCAATCAACATCCCTACTACTCTCAACACCATTCTTAACTTGAACACAGATAACACCCAAATACTCATAGATACAATTGGAATAAAATATTTTTAAAACAAACAGAACAGAATTGCCTATGCAGAACCCAGCTACACAATACCTCCTCCATGGTTTCCTGTATCTGCACAGGAATTGGTTTTGGAGATCGAAGACCTATAGGAACGAACACTGGAGCCTTGTTTACTTCCTCTGATGCAAAACATTCTTCCTCATCATCAAGCTCAAAGTCATCTGGCTCTTCGTCCTCCTCCTCTTGAGAAGCCCGAAGGGTGACAAAGGTTATCTTTGAACTTCTGGGTTCCTTCCCAGATTTTCTTCCCTGTGTAGTTTTCAAACTTTTGTCTCTGGTAACTCTCAGTTTAGCTTTTTGCCTTTGACTCCCCTTCTCACTGCAATCAGCCTCACATTCAGAGGCAGAAGAAGTAGCAGTTTGTGGCTCCAACACACGTTCTGGCAGTGCTGTCTGTTTTGATGATCTCCTGAACTGCCTTCTAAAGTACAGAACAAAAACAATGAAATCCAAGACCTTCCAAAGAGAGGGATACTACAAATCAAAATGAACTCAATTAAAAAAAAAGTTATCATTGTGACCAACAATGCAAACTATTTAGTTTAATGTGACAAATAAGCACTTAAGCAGAAATTTAATTTCTTCCTATGTACATAAGGTACTGACTGCAAATGTGTATTAAGCAGTTTCAAAATACTAGAAATCTTCACAATTAAACTTGCAAGATACACAATTCTTTGATTAGAAAAGAATGAAGTCATTTTAATTTTGAGGGATATGGAAGTCACATACTTTGAAAGGCATGGGAACATTCAATTGTCTTTTGCTAAAGCTACACTAGAAGCCCCAGACTATGATACTTAACTGATCAGACTACTGTTTATAAACTGAAAGTGTTAGCTGATAACTACTTATCTGCTTTGGTTTCTCAGACAGCATTCTCTTCAGTAGTAAGTTACCTGCAGTTTTCTTCCTCAAAATCATGGGCACAACCACTTCGACTATCAAAAGTAAAAATTAACTTCCCCCCAAAACATCCTCCTTGGTAAACTGGTGGGGAGTGGAAGCAAATGGCAGCAGAGGGAACTTCCAGCATAAAGCTTCTCCTTAGGTTCCCTCTTCCCTGTGCCCCCAAATATGGATACTCTCAAGTCCTCCTCTATAAAATCAGGAATTTCTGTTGAAACCATGGGATGGATTGGTGAGAGTGCTAGCTGTGTTCATTTTATGAGAATACAGGCAGAGTAAGAGACAAAGGAGTATCTGCACACATCTGCTAAGTTCAGATTTAAGACAAAAACTGACATGCTGCATGCACTCACATAACATATGGCAGAACTATGGCCAATAAATATCAACTGAGCCTGGTTTACAAAGCAAAACAGTTGTTTTACCTTGTGAGATTGCCTGAATGCTTTTCCTGAGAGGTAGAAAGTTGAGAATCATTATCTTGTTCTACTTGACTCTCTGATGACATCCCTGAAGACTGGAGTGTAATGTCCTGTCTGATTCTCTTACAAGATGTTCCTTCAACATTCTCTGCAAAATTGTATTTCCTTATAGCTTCTGAGAAGGATCCAGCTTCCACTGTATTACTGGAGTTTTGCTGAATAGAGGAGATAATTATTACCATACTGAGTGCCAAACATTTGTAACTGGTTTTGGTGACTTAAGGAACTTCATTTGAGGATCTTGAGAACATGCCCAGCTGTCATTTCTGATAATTTAGCATATTCTTCCTCACTGTCTTTAACTTTGGGCTCTATAGCAGAGGTACCATTAACTGGCATTATCTGTGATGATTGAATTCCCAGTCTGCTGGTAGTTAATAGAGCAACACCATGCTCAATTTATCAAGAGCAACAACTCTTTAGAAGCTGGAAAGATGAATCATTTTCTAAAATTACCTATTAATTTAAAGAACAATTTGCAGGAGCAAATTTTTTCTTTTACCTTGGAACAGGTAGAAACTATCCTTGGAACAAGAAAAAACTATCATATTTTATATAAAAGCATTTAAATATTATTAAACATATATACAGACAAACATCAGCAACCACAGTTCTGTCAACTATGCATACTTGGCTAAAATAATATTTTAACTAGAAGGTTTTAGTCATCCATATAGAAAATAGGGAACACCAGATAAAACTGACTCAGTTATCACAGCATCAGACACAGATGGAAGTAGTCTGGACTAAGTTAGGCCTACTGAGCAAATTTAAGGAAGTCTGAACTTTGTTCATTATAATTTTAATTTCTAAGTATATTAACACAGATTTCAGGTAGTATCTGAAGTTAACGGTCTTATTTTCTGTTGTTCAATGAATAACAAACAGTAAATTCTTTTTTAACTATGTTAGCATGTATTTATTATAATTCAAATTTCTGATCATAGAAACCACAGAACTTAAGACAACAGTGTATATTAAGTATTTGCAGAGTTTCTAAATTCTAAGTCCATTTATTCAGCATAGTTTCCAATAGTGAATTTTTTAAAAAACCAAATAATCACATTAACCTTTCCAGCCATATACTGGATTTCTGTGCCAGCTTTCTAAGAACTTGGGCAACAAGACTGAGGTATAACTGGCTCAAAATACATGATCAGCACTTACCCCTGATACACCTGTTTTCAATAACACAAAAAACTCTTCTTCATTTCTCACAGTATTGTCTTCTTCTCTGTTTTCACACTCTTCAGGATAATCTCTTTTCCCAGTAAGTCTCATTAGGTCTGGCCTTGGGTTCCAATGGGGTTCCCTTGCTCTCTGTTCACTTTCTTCTCCAGAATTTAATTTATCATTGGACCTACAAAAATATGTTTCAACTTTTACTTCTGAAGAACTACAGAGTACACTGTATAAGCCTGGTTTACTATCAGATATTTAGTACTTCTAACTAGAAATGAATCAATCTGTGTTTTGAATTTTTATTTGCTTTGTTGGCTACACGTAAAAAAAACATAAAGAAAAAAAACCCACTGCATAAAGGAGCTAATTCGTCTGCAGCAGTGGACATTCCTGATTACTTTCGGGAAAGATTTTTGGAAGGAAAACAACATGAAGTCAGAGTGACTGGAAAGAGTCAGCTATACCAACACAGGTCTCCAAAATTAAGCAGCCATAGGAACATTATATTCACTAATTGCAGTGCTCAACGTTCTACTGCTTTCCAAAAGGATACAATTCTTACATCTGTTTGAACACATTCAGATCAGTAAGACAGAAATCCTGGCCTTCCAAACTCAAGACTTGACAAAAAGGGAGTAAGAGTGATACAGAAAAATACAGTTTAGTCAGCCTCATCACAGTCCTTGGGAAAGTGATGGAGCAACTAAAGCTGGAAACTTCTTCCAGACACATGAAAAACAACCTAACTTGGAGTAGTCAGCATGGATCCGTAATGGAGAAGTTACATTTAATCAACTTGGTAATATCTTCCAATGAAACGACTGGCTTGATAAATTAAGGGAGGGCAGTAAATGGTGTCTGCCTGGACTCCATCCAGTAAGGCTTATAACACTGTCTCTTCTAACATGCTGATAAGGGAGCTGATGAAGTATGGAGTGGAAGTATACTTAAAACTAACTGAATTGTCACGTTCTGAGGTTTGTAGTCAGTTAGAGACCAACAACCAACAGTGTGCCCCGTGCATCAATACTGTATCAACTCCTGTCCAGTATCTCCACAAATGATCTGAATGATGCAAGTTTACAGATTAGGCAGATCTAGAAGGAATTGCTTCCCAAAGACAGAGACACCCAACGGTTGTACTGGGCTCCAAAGGAACCTGGAGAAGTGAGCTGACGGGAACCTCAGGAAGTTCAGCAAGGGGAGATGCAAAGTCCTGCAGCAGGGGAGGAACAACCCAAGGCACCAGCGCGTGCCGCAAGCCACCCAGATGGAAAGCAGCTTTGCAGAAAAGAACCCGGCTGTCCTGGCGGTCTCCGCGTTGAACATGAACCAGGAAGGTGCTGTGGCTGCACAAACAGCTCACGGTGACCTGGGCTGCAGCAGGAGAAGCGTTGCCAGCAGGCCAAAGGAGGTGATCCTTGCCCCTTGTTCAGCTTCACTGAAGAAGCCACACCTGGAGGACTGAGCAGTTCTGGGCTCCCTGGTAGGAGACACCTGGACACACTGGAACAAAGGGTCACACAGATGGTAAAGGGGTGGAAGCATCTCTCCTATGACAAAAAGCTGAAGGAGCAGGAACTGTTCAACCTGGAGAGAAACCTCGGGGGGGGATCTCTTCAACAGTTCCGCAAAAACCCAAGGGGAGGGTGCAAACAGGACAGGGCCAGGCTCTTTCGGGAGGTGCCCAGTGACAGGACAAGAGAAAAGGGGCAAACAATGCAAGACAGGAGGTTCCTTCTGAGCACCAGGAAATCCTGTTTCACTGTGAGGGTTACCAAGCACTTGCACAGGCTGCCCAGAGAGACTGTGGAGTCTCAATCCTTGGCAAGATTCAGAAGCTGTCTGGACACAGTATTGGGCAATGAGCTCCAGGTGCCTTGACTGGGGGGTCGGACCAGAAGACTTCTAGCAGGCCCTTCCACCCTCAATTATTCTGTGAATCTGTAGAAGTCCACCATCATAGAAGACAAGAAGACTGTCAAGTAAGACCCTTGTCTTGTTAACACAAAGACCCTGGGACATGAGTTCAACATAATTCATGTAAGAGATTTTAAACAGTTTTAGAGTTTCAGAGACAGATGCAAACTGAAGTTGATTTCAGAAAACAGCAAAATTGTAAAATACACTGATTTGCGGCTGCTCTTTGTAAGCTAAGACTGAGCAAAGATAGCTTATAACATAATGCAGAGCTGTCCTATATAAGTAGTACCCTCTGCCTCATACTGCATGTACACTATAAGCATCATTACGGGAAGTTCTCCTACTGGAAAGAAAAATTGAAGAGACGTAGACTATATCCTACAGAAACATTAAATGAGCTTGCTGTCTTCTTGCTACTTCTCAATTATAAGGGAATGCAAATGGCAAATGGCTCAGTCTCTGGTACACATTCATGGTGCATTGTACCCCAGGAATTTATTAGTGAGAAATTTGGACAGCTAAACCCTGATTACTTGTTTCTACTCTCACCCATGAAGTACCTTCTAAAAAGGAAAACAGGAATAAAATTGCCTAATTCTGTTAAAAACTCTTATATTTCTTAAGAATGCCACCTAGTGACTTTCACAGCACATAGTAGGTAACAACTAGTACAGCTCAGAGCCTGTGCTTCCAACAGCAAGTGCTGTATGAAAACAACTGGACAAACCCACAAAATTTTTGAAGTACTGTCATGGCTTTACCCCAACTGATAAGTAAGTGCCATGCAGTCAGCCAGTCAGCCCTCAAACCCCAGGCAGCAGGAGAATTGGAAAGAAAAGGTAAACCTTGTGGGTTTAGATAAAAACAGCATAACAACCAAAACAAAGTAAAATATAAAATAATGAAAAGGAGAGGCAGACACACACAGACAGAGGAATAAAAACACAAGGGAAACAAGCAATATACAACTGCTGACTGCTTGCTGACTGATGCTCAGTTTGTCCCCAAGCGGTGTTCAGCAGCCCCTGGCCAGGTCCCTCCAGTTTATAGACTGAGCATGACATTGCATGGTATGGAATATCCCTTTGGCCAGCTCAGATCAGCTGTCCTGGCTTTGCTCCCTCTCAGCTGCTTGTGCACCTGCTCACTGGCAGACCCCAAGACACTGAAAAGTCCTCAACTCAAGGTAAGCGCTGCTCAATGACAACTAAAATGCCACTGTGTTATCAATGCTATTCTCAGATTGAATCCAAAATGCAGCAATGTACCAGCTACTAAGAAGAAGATAAACTCTACCCCAGCTGAAACCAAAATGAGAGATTTTTTACTTTGCCAACAGGTAACCTTACCTTTCTGTGGTATCCTGAACGCTTCCTACAGCATCTGTAGATAGACACTCCTCCAGCTCTCTTCTGCTGTTGCAATTTGGTGATTTTTTAGAAGAACAAAAAGTTCCTGATGTCATGCTTCTTGAATTTACATCTAGATTGTCATTCTTGGCCAGATTTCCCGCAAGCAACACCTCCACGTCATCCTTTGATTTGAGAAAAAAGAACAACAATATTGGCACAAAATATATCACCTTTAAAATAAAGTATTGCAATTTATGATCAAGTTGTTAATCTGAGATGAAACTTCATTTAAAAACTTCCTAGTAGTTTATGGCACCATCACTGTTCCTTGTTCCACTACAAAGGCATTTAGCTAATAAAAACCGATACTGCAACCAATCTAGTCCTTCATGAGAAGCCACCAAGGAGCTCAGTAGAAACCCAGCATCAGAAATACAGCATGCAAGTAACTAATAATGAATCATGAATACGACTGAAATGTCCAAGTTCAAGTGAAGTCTTTATATGTCTTATCAATGTGTCACTAACAGGATTTTGGAAAACCCTGTAATAGCATGCAAATACTGAACAAGAATTCTTACTAGGCTGAAATTAATTAATGCATTTACAACAGCTTATTTAGATGTCTTAAAAACAGCTAGTGTGGAATCAAGCATCAGAAAGTGTAGTCAGAAATAAATGAAGAAAATCTTACTTTTGAGGAGAGAGGGTCTGCAGATTCTTCTGCCACCAGCAGATTCTCTCCTTGATTCGTTTCTTCTTCATCTGGGGCAGCAAGATTTTGTACTACTGGAGATCCTTTTTCGCTGTATGTTCTTTCTAGGTTTGGTCTAGTTCTTGGAGACTNATGTAAGAGATTTTAAACAGTTTTAGAGTTTCAGAGACAGATGCAAACTGAAGTTGATTTCAGAAAACAGCAAAATTGTAAAATACACTGATTTGCGGCTGCTCTTTGTAAGCTAAGACTGAGCAAAGATAGCTTATAACATAATGCAGAGCTGTCCTATATAAGTAGTACCCTCTGCCTCATACTGCATGTACACTATAAGCATCATTACGGGAAGTTCTCCTACTGGAAAGAAAAATTGAAGAGACGTAGACTATATCCTACAGAAACATTAAATGAGCTTGCTGTCTTCTTGCTACTTCTCAATTATAAGGGAATGCAAATGGCAAATGGCTCAGTCTCTGGTACACATTCATGGTGCATTGTACCCCAGGAATTTATTAGTGAGAAATTTGGACAGCTAAACCCTGATTACTTGTTTCTACTCTCACCCATGAAGTACCTTCTAAAAAGGAAAACAGGAATAAAATTGCCTAATTCTGTTAAAAACTCTTATATTTCTTAAGAATGCCACCTAGTGACTTTCACAGCACATAGTAGGTAACAACTAGTACAGCTCAGAGCCTGTGCTTCCAACAGCAAGTGCTGTATGAAAACAACTGGACAAACCCACAAAATTTTTGAAGTACTGTCATGGCTTTACCCCAACTGATAAGTAAGTGCCATGCAGTCAGCCAGTCAGCCCTCAAACCCCAGGCAGCAGGAGAATTGGAAAGAAAAGGTAAACCTTGTGGGTTTAGATAAAAACAGCATAACAACCAAAACAAAGTAAAATATAAAATAATGAAAAGGAGAGGCAGACACACACAGACAGAGGAATAAAAACACAAGGGAAACAAGCAATATACAACTGCTGACTGCTTGCTGACTGATGCTCAGTTTGTCCCCAAGCGGTGTTCAGCAGCCCCTGGCCAGGTCCCTCCAGTTTATAGACTGAGCATGACATTGCATGGTATGGAATATCCCTTTGGCCAGCTCAGATCAGCTGTCCTGGCTTTGCTCCCTCTCAGCTGCTTGTGCACCTGCTCACTGGCAGACCCCAAGACACTGAAAAGTCCTCAACTCAAGGTAAGCGCTGCTCAATGACAACTAAAATGCCACTGTGTTATCAATGCTATTCTCAGATTGAATCCAAAATGCAGCAATGTACCAGCTACTAAGAAGAAGATAAACTCTACCCCAGCTGAAACCAAAATGAGAGATTTTTTACTTTGCCAACAGGTAACCTTACCTTTCTGTGGTATCCTGAACGCTTCCTACAGCATCTGTAGATAGACACTCCTCCAGCTCTCTTCTGCTGTTGCAATTTGGTGATTTTTTAGAAGAACAAAAAGTTCCTGATGTCATGCTTCTTGAATTTACATCTAGATTGTCATTCTTGGCCAGATTTCCCGCAAGCAACACCTCCACGTCATCCTTTGATTTGAGAAAAAAGAACAACAATATTGGCACAAAATATATCACCTTTAAAATAAAGTATTGCAATTTATGATCAAGTTGTTAATCTGAGATGAAACTTCATTTAAAAACTTCCTAGTAGTTTATGGCACCATCACTGTTCCTTGTTCCACTACAAAGGCATTTAGCTAATAAAAACCGATACTGCAACCAATCTAGTCCTTCATGAGAAGCCACCAAGGAGCTCAGTAGAAACCCAGCATCAGAAATACAGCATGCAAGTAACTAATAATGAATCATGAATACGACTGAAATGTCCAAGTTCAAGTGAAGTCTTTATATGTCTTATCAATGTGTCACTAACAGGATTTTGGAAAACCCTGTAATAGCATGCAAATACTGAACAAGAATTCTTACTAGGCTGAAATTAATTAATGCATTTACAACAGCTTATTTAGATGTCTTAAAAACAGCTAGTGTGGAATCAAGCATCAGAAAGTGTAGTCAGAAATAAATGAAGAAAATCTTACTTTTGAGGAGAGAGGGTCTGCAGATTCTTCTGCCACCAGCAGATTCTCTCCTTGATTCGTTTCTTCTTCATCTGGGGCAGCAAGATTTTGTACTACTGGAGATCCTTTTTCGCTGTATGTTCTTTCTAGGTTTGGTCTAGTTCTTGGAGACTCAATCCTTATGAATGGTCCTGGCTTCAGAGCACTCAGTTTGCCTTCTTTGGAGGTAATTTTTTCAGTACTGCTGAATTTAAAACAAACAGAAACAGAAAAACCACATTTGACTTTGGCTGGGACAGAAAAAAAACACTTCTGCGCTTAAATTTTAAATCAACACTTACACAAGAGACTAACAGATTGCTTTGTTTAAGATCAATAAAATTATATTTTCAAATATATTTCTCATTTATGGTTAACTTTGGAGCAGAAATACCAAAATGTCTTTGTCAAGGCATTTTTAACATAAAAAACAAGTTGCGTTGCTAACCATACCAACATCAAAGTATTGGCAGTCTAACACACACTTAAGATCTTATTTTGACAACAGTGGCAGTAAAATAGAAGAGCACATGGATGATCAATGGAAGTTAAGTCTCTGACATTTTGCAAAATTTGTATGTTACATATTTTACATGTGTGATTGCTACTTAAGCAAATACAGACCCAGTAATAAAAAAACTTGGTCAAGAAGAGCAATGAGCTTATACAGATCAAGTATGTACCAGATAAACAGAGACAAGGAGTGCAGCTAAAAAAATGTGCTCTAAAAACACTGGAAGAAACTGTTTGTAGGCACTGAAAATGAAATACTGTAGGAAGACAAAAGACAAGGAAGAGAAGAATTGCCATTTTCAAAGTTAGATAATTATGCACAGGCAAAAGCTTTTCAAATGAAATTTTGCTAAACTCAAATCTCACCTGCTTTGTTCAAACAATAAGGTTTCAGAGATAGAGAGCACCTGAGGCACCTCTTGCTGTTCCTGTTCCTCTTTGCTCAATACATCTTCTTGACACAATACAGCTTCATTTTCACCCTTTAATTTACAATAAAAGAAGAATGACGAAAAATAGAAGTATGTAAGCTTCTAAAACAAACATATATTTTATATACAAAAATAGAAATTATGCTATTTTCCCAACTGGAATGAAGGTAAGAATCATCTTATCATAATTCAATTTATATGCAAAAAGGAACAGAAGTCTTCTACTCCTGGTATACCTAGAGTTAAGCTCTTAAATACTATGTGCACCCAAGCATTGTGGGAAACACTCATTTATTTAGTACTCAATCAATTCCCTAATACATGAAACACTGGGGAAACAAGTTGATTCAGCAAATGGAAAACCTTTGAAAACTGGACACTGCAGAGGGCAGCACAGATACACCCAAGCCACAATAACATAGCCTCAAGATCCAGAGGGCCTAATAAGCTTAATGTTTGTATTTGCCACAATGGTTCCACAAAGAAGCCACTCAAACATATCCTTTACCACTTCAGGCCTGTGACAGCTTGATTAGTAAAGAGGAGCATCAGACTTGCTCTGGTTCTACATATTTGCCCAGTACAGAGCAGACACATGTGCATGGTTCACAGGCCACAGGTCTAGAGCAGCCAAAGCTGAACCCCAAGGAACTATCTCAGCCAGGGGTGAGTGAACCGTGGCACTGAAGGGAGATGAGAGATGAATGCAGGACACAAGTACTTTTCATAGGCTCAAGAACAAAACCAGCTTTAACCACTCCAAAACATCAGTTACTCCTGAAAAGTTTAGTTGTATTCCAAATCTAAGGGAAGTCTACACAGATACCCCTACTTCCATTCTATGATTCATGTGCAACCCACAAAATGGTTACAAAGAACACATCATACTGTAAATGGCTTTCAAGGATTTCCACACCTTTTACCGTCCCTAGTGAAGTGTCTGAGAGGACACACAGTGTCAGTTACGTGTATGAAATAGAAGAGCATCAGTTACTGTAGTGATGACCCCAGTTAGAACTTATCAAATTTTAAAACCCCTTTTTTCATAAAAATAGCTCTCCTCTGCCGAGACATTATACTGGATTGCTCAACATTTGATTCATCCAAACAAGAAAGATGAAATGAGAAAAAAGCAAATTTTTATGCATTTTTATTCTAGAGTTTGTAATGTGCGTATTTTTTTCCTATCATGCAATCCAATCAAAAGCAGATCCTTTGTAAAAAAATAATTAATACTTCAAGTTGTAGACCTCAGTGATTTCATATCTACAATACCTTAGCTTACCAGGGCTTGGGTATTTTTTTTCATTTAATATATTGTTTCAGCTTCAGGCAATGCAACTTCAATGTTTTCATTTAACGTCATAAAAGTAAACATGCACTTCAAACCAACTTTGAAGGCAAAGCCTTACTCTTATTAAGACTTACTATGACAGTATTGTCAAACTCATCTTTCTACTCTGCTTCAGGCTTTTTCTTCCTCTCATTTTCTGATATTTGTAACTCCTTCTTTCCAAAAGTTCTTACCAAGTTTGGCTTGTATCCCTTGCTCTCTGCCAGCTGTATACATGGAAGAGGTGCTTGTTGATGCTCTTCTTGAGTGCTGTTTTTGTCATGAGTGCAAAGTTAGGACAGAAAAAATAATCCAAAACTTAGTACAAATGCATGTTACAAACACAAACACAGGTCGACTAGTATTACATGCAAAAAACGCTGAGTTTTTAACAGAAATCTTGTGAACTAAATTCAGCCGAGTTTAAATTACAAATGACAATTTTTTCCAGCAAAAATTTCAAAGCACCAGTCCTGTGAATACTTCAACAGAATTAACTAATTCACTGAAGGTATTAACTTACTGACTACTTGTTGCTATAAAACCAAAGCAATTTTCACATGGTTTCTCTGATAAGCAAACTAGCATTTCATTTTACATAAAAATAATCCAGTCTTTCAGATGATGAAACAGTTATAAAGTGAATGCTCATTAAAGTCATGCTTAGTATAGAAGCTACTGAAATTGTAGTATCACTAGTGCTAAACTATGAGAACGGAAATGTTGTGCAGTATTTTCATCAGACTATGGTTGCCAGATGGCAATCCATTGGCACACTGATTTCCTTGTAAAATTGTTTCATTGTTACAGTCAAGAATCAAAAGTAGCTAAGCCCTTACCCTGCAACAGCAGTAGAAATGTCATCTTGGCTAATTTCAGGTAGAAAGAACTCCAGTTCAGCATCCTCTGATCTTGAAAATGTTTTTTGGGACTTACAACTTCGTGTCTCAGAAACCTCCTGAGAGCAAAGTGACTTCTCCTTTCCCAAGGATTCTAGTGCATTTAAGACTTCACATTTTCCTGCTTTCTGAAAAAAGTAAACACAATAACCGGAAAAAGCTGTAATAATAAACCAAAAGGAGACTCTATGAAGTCTGGTACTTATCACTGTCTCAAAAACTCAGACAGCTTTTTGCACTCTCCTACATAACTTCTCTGTAACTGCTAACGAACGATTTCCTAGTCTTTCCAGAACAAATACACACTTTTTATTTAAGACAAAATAGCTTGAAATCTGTATTTCTTCTGTACCATCTTCTGTTAATACTTTTTTTGTTCTTTCCTGTCAATTCTATAATGCCACCTCGGGTCAGAAAGACATCTGGACATGTAACAAGGGATTCAGTCATCTTTTTCTCCTTACATACGACCAAGTGAAAAGCACACGAGTTTTAATGAAGAAAATTTTAGCTTTTGAAAACATTGTTTCAAAAAGTTAACTTTGTATTTTTTTAAATAATCAGTATTTAATTTCACAAAAACAAAAACTCAAATATAACTGCAGGAAAAAACCAAAGGCCTTACATCTGTGTCAGGAGGGATGCTACATTCACTATCACACAAATTTTCTTCCTTGTTGGTATCTTTCTGTGATGCACCTTTACTATTTACATCCAGAACTTCATTTCTACTAGTCGTTCTTAAATTTGGCTTCAGTCTCTGAAATCGCATCCTTAGCAGCTGAGTTGATGATACAACAGTTTTCTCGTCTTCCTTCTGAAGATGAGATTCCCTACAACAACAAACAGGCATGGGACAATATGCCATACTTGTATACAGCTCTCAGAGCAATAACAATATCAGTGACATGAAAAAGATCCAATAACAACACAGTGATCATCACCAAAAGCCTCTGTACCTTATGAATAGGTAAGCAAAGGTAAGTTAACTGCAACTTCCACTCGAGACCCGGAAGACAAGTTGAGACATTTTAACACAATATATATATTTTACAAATACCTTCCTCTAATCATGTTTAAAGCTACCCAGCAGACTTACAGGGTACCTGCGGCTGATCATTTTTTTAAGAGACACTTTAATAGGAAACCAGACCCTGTACTCAAGGGTTTATAGAAGCACACTGGGATGCACTGTGGAGATCAACATGAAGACAATCACAGGGACTGAGCATTAGAAAAGTGGATTTTTTAGAAAATTAGGCCAATAGCCTAAAGATCAAATTAACATCCAACAGCATGTAAATTTAATGCTTTCAAGCTCTTGGGGTTTTGTTTGTTTAAGTCTAGTACTGTCTTGATCAAATATGTCTTCATATAAAACTTGTTTTTAACGCTGGAGTTGAATGTAAAATGGTATAATACCTAGAGATACTGATAGCTTTGAACCATCCCTTCTCTCCATTAAAGAGAAATAACCTTACCCTGTATTGGAATCTGAAACCTGTTTCGAGACATCTGACAATCCCTTTTCACTTTCATAGCTTTCTGCTTCTGAGGACTTTTCTTGGAAACACTGTCTTGTATATATTGAGTTCATCCCAGAATCCGTAGGAACATCTTCTAACGTCACACTGGATGGCTGAGTGTCTTCATGAACTGTTAAATCCTAAAACAAATAGAAGTTCCACTCTGTTAAGATGAAACATTTGCTCAATCTCTCTTCTAGGAGAGCAGGAGGAAAATAAAGTTTTAATATTTTCTACAGAAACACTACAATTTCTCTTGCTTCTTGTGCATCCAACTAATATTAGTGTCTACTATAAAAGTTCTTATATTTTCTCTTTTAAGTTCTTCATCTTCCTGTTATTAGAGGTATTATAAAAGAAAGACCTAGCTAAGCTAGAAGTAGCTTGGAAGTTCCCATAAAGAAAAATTATAAGAATGAACACAACAACCTATTCTTACAGAGAAAAGTAAGTTTGTACCTGTATAAACAATGAATCTGTTCCATGAGAATCAGTGAAGAAAATATGTAAATATATCTAGAGAGAGAAAATTTGACAGACATATACAATAGCCCTTACTGACCAATGAACTGAGTTTCACTGTATTGCTGACCAATTAGGTTTAACACGGTGCCTTCTGATATTTCCTATAAATATGAGCTTTGTGAATAAAGAATTGGCTTTTCTGTGTCAGAAAACTGAGTACCATCTGCTTATTTATTACAACATCTTCTGAGATATTTTTTCTTTGCATTTCTCTTTTCAGATCTGGTATCACAATATGACAAAGTGAGATATATTCCATTTCCATGTATGTTGGTTTTGACTAGGGTAGAGTTAGCTTTTTTCAGTGTCAAGTATGGGGCTGTGTTTTGGGTTTGTGTTGCACACAGGTTTGATAATACAGAGATGTTTTAATTATTGCTGAGCAGGGCTTACACAGAGCCAAGGCCTTTTCTGCTTTTCATATAGGCAAGCTGGAGAGGAAGCTGGGGGAGCATGGAAGGGTGGGAGGGGACATAGTCAGGACACATGACCCCAACTAACCAAAGGGATATTCCATGTCCTGCTGACATGCAGCTCAGTACATAAAATGGGGGGAATGGCTTTTGTCTTGCCAAGTAACCATTCTGTGTGATGAAGCCCGGCTTCCCTGGATGTGGCTAAACACCTGCCAGTTCATGGGAAGTAGTAGAAGAGCTTCTGCCCATGCTCTGCACGTCAGTGTAGCTTCCGCTTTCCCTATTAAACCTTACATTTCCCTATTAAACCTTACATCCAGCCTGTTTTCCAGCTTTTACCCTTCCAGTTCTGCCTCCAGTGCTGCTGGTGGGGCAGTGAGCAAGCACGTTGGTACTTGATTGCTGACTGGGGTTAAACCTGATATCACGGAAAACAGAACCCAAGAGCAAAAATGAAGAAATTTTATGACAATTTAGTTTATTCTAAAATAATAAATAAAGCATGCAAAACCTACCCCTACAAATTATGTGGTACGTACCTAGGTCTTTGTTACCAAGGACCCAACAAAACAGCGTACATAAACAACTGCTCCAGAAACTTACACTTTTGACGCGGGGATCATTGTTTTCATCTTGATGGCATTTTCCTGCTTCTCCACCTTCAGCTGTCTCTTCTTCAGGATCTTTTTCATCTATTTGTTCTTTTTGCCTTGCAACAGTTCTTCCTAGATTTGGTGTTGGTCTCTGTATTCTACCTCTCTTTAGAGGTGTTTGATTCAACATGATCTGTTTGCCATCTTTTAAACCAGCTGTTTCATTAGACCTGGAAAAACATTTATGATCCATGAAGTGCATACCACATCTGAAACTGGGAGAATACTTGGAGAAATGATTTTTTCTTTGCCCCTTTTTTTTAAGTCATTAAGATACACTTACCTAAAATGTATTACTAGCTTCCTGAAATAATAAAATTGGAAGTATATCCACTAGGGACTGAGAGTTTAAACTTATGTTTGCCCTGTTAATTTCTTCCCATTGGTGACAGGATACCACACTAGAGACTTTTTTCTGATCCATAATGGATTTCTAATCTCTTTGTATTTCTATCTAGTCTAGAGGCAGATGGACCTAATTTAACAAAGAGATAAAAAAATACGCAAATATTCAGGTTTTTCTTTAGCGTATTCAGAAAATACATAAATAACTTTTTTATCTTACTAATGTAAAAATATCAGTAGTGCATTATTAGAACTGTCAGATTCTTCAACACCTTTTTATACTGAGCATCAAGTTACAGATTAGATGAATGAAAGAAATAATTGAAAATATTTTCTGGCAGAGTATCACACCCAGTTTATCTCCATCCATCCTCTTCAACTACCTACCTTTAAAAGAAAAGTTTGAGGTTTTGGTTTTTTATTTCGGTCTTGGTTTAAGTTGATTTGGGGATTTTTTGTGATGGAGTGTTTGGGGCGAAGTTGGCTTTTTAAAGTTTTATTTTTTACAATCTTTTCTGTAAAACATATTCCTTTTACACTACAGCTGCCACTTCACGGAAGAAAAATGCAACACTTAATAAATATGTGCATTACATTGCCCACATACTGCATTTTTTTCTTCCTCTTATTTGACACTTAACAGTTAACTACGCTTTAAAAACACTTACTCCTATTGTTTAAAGACTTAACCACTGCTAAAATGGATGCATTTTAGTATTAAAAGCGAGTAGCTAAGGCTTGTTTTAGTTTTCAAGGGACCAAGTTTTCAACTTTTTTACATTTACCATGACTGACTTATAATTTAAAAAGTACCACTTCAAAAATGAAAATGCTTCATGTATGTTTCGTAAGTTAATGAAGATTCCTATTTTGACCTCAATTTCTGTACTACAGAAGTTTTTTCAAAAACTTCTATAATTACCACACTACAAAATACTACCAGAAGTGACAAGAATGGTAAATTGCAGGACAGCAGCACTTATCTTCTTATTTTTATCATACTTACTGAGACATTGTCTCCAGGACTTTGTCATCTCTTTCTGCAGCATCTTCACTGGTAACATCAGATCTATTACCTTGGTTGATATTCTGAATAGAAACAGAGTATTATGACATGAACTGTCTTACATTCATGAAGTACAGCATCACCTAACTGACCCAAGTAAGTCTTCATAAGAGGAGACAAAATAGACTGCACATGACACACAAAAATTACAGCGTAAATTTCACAGTCAGACATGTGCAGTAAAAACCAGAGCAAACACCTGAAGTTGTATTTGCTGCAGGACATGAAACACTATTGGTATCTACTGTATTGTAACAACCTCTCACCACAGCTGAGGTTACTAAGCAATACCACACTGTCACTGAAAGCAGGTTAAGTAAGTGGCTAATTCCTGGTCATACTTAGGAGCAAAAAAGTAAAGAAAAAAGATAACATTACTGTTTCATCCAGCAGCTTTTTAGCTAACACACTATCTTAAATTACGTTACTTCATTAAATACCTTCTCAGTTTCCCTCTTAGGCTGTAGATGGGACATTTTATCATTTCTTGCATCTTTGTCAGGCTCTTCTTTCCTTCCAGATGCTCTGGTAACATTAGGTTTAAATCTCTGTCGATATCCTCTAACTATTGTCTTTGCAATTGCAGTTTTTTCAGGTTCTCTGCGCAAAGGATCCACAACAGTGACATTTACTCCATAATATTCAAGCCTATCTAACCACAATGTTTTGCATAGATTTCTTTCCTGGAATTGTGTTGTCTTCAGAAAGATTTGCTCAAACTTATGCAAGTTGCTTCACACTTAAGAAACAAGACTTAGTTTAGTCTTACAACACAGGAAAACTCAATTTATCTATGTATTAAAAAGAGATTAATTTGTCACATATGGGAAACACCTAACTAGATTGCATACCACAGCTACTTCTGCAAGTGCCAGAAGCAGAACCAGCACCTCATAACTGAGGCTGGGAGAAAAACAAAGCCATAGTTATCACTCTCCCCCTCTCAAATTACATGCCTTGTTGTTACTTCATAAAGCAATGCTTTCATCTACTTTCCAGAAAAGATGTACATACCTTCTACCTAAGTACCACCTGATATCATCCAAAAAAAAAGCTAAAGTCAATTTTGAAATTTATATTAAAGCTTCACACTTATTATTATCTTTTTCTAAGAGGACTATATGGAACAAATTAACAATTATACTCAGTTAATACCAGGAGACTGGAAAAGTGATCTCAATACTTACTGAGATGCAGTATTCAAATCCCTGTTCTCTACTTCTGTGGCTTCATTACTGCTTCTTCTACTGTCCTCTTCAGAGCACTGGAATTGAGGCAAGGAATATTACTCTTTGACACATGTGCCAGTATTGTAGTTGCAGCTCCCAAAATGTTATTTCTAAGACTGTCACTGGCCCACAGTATCTCCATTGAGCAAAACATATGCAGCATCAAGAACAACATACTAAATAACATTCCTTTTTCTGACCTTTTCACCTGCGTTTGCAAGGGTTGGAGAAGTTTTGGCCTCCATTTTGTCTTGTGTTGCCATCTCCCTCCTTCCCGATGATCTCATTAAATTGGGTTTAGGCCTTTGCAAGCGCCTTCTATCTGCTGACTTTTCAGTTCTCCTTAAGATATAAAGAAAGGTGGTATACATTATTACCAAAGAGAAACCTAAAGTCTTACATAGTTCAAGATGTACTTCCAGAGCATCACAGACTGTATGGGTCAAGACATTGCATGCAGCAAGATAATAATCAGAAAAAAAACCCCACTGCATCTTTCTGATATGAAAAGACATGCTACAAAGTTATGAAAAGAGCATCAAATAAACCTTAACAACTTCGCTGGCTTTCAGTGGAATCTACTTCAAAATAGTTGAAGGAAGTATTTCCTGGTGTTAAGTAAATAGGAATATTTCTTCTCATAGGGATTCACAATTCATGTCAGCGTGATTAATTTTATATAGAAACAATATAAATCTGCGGATGTTTTGCATCCGCCTCTCCTGTCCCTCCATCCCCTTTTGAAGCTATCTCAGCCATGGAAAACCAAACTTCTTTCAAATACCTTGTCCTACTGCCAGTATCCACATCCTACTGAAGAATGGGCTATGTACATCATTCTCTGTGTCCTTAACCATTGCAATGGCATGTCCTGGGATTCACACACTGACACAGCCCTACATCTTACCAATAATCTTCAGATTGGGAGCTACTACATTTTCTTATATTCTCCCTAGAACAGGACAAATAAGGCTTTGACAGTATTTATCCTAAGAGTAAGCTGCCATTCAAAAAGGGAAAGACAGAAGTATGAAAACCAACTTAGCATTAACTAGTACCCCACCTCTAAATCACCTTTAAAAAACAGTATCTTGAAATAAGAAGTCGATGATCATGCAAAAATGCACAGTCTTAGGCATAAGACTGCTTTAAACACCATTTCTCAATGTAAGAAACAATCACCAAAATTAAGTTTATAAAGGAGTATAGATAAGACAGAGACATTTTGGAGTATCTTCTGTCTTAGAAGCTTGCACCAAGTTCCAAAGAGGAACAGTTTCCAAATACAAAAGAAGAAATACACCATACACATGACGTGTACTGCTAATAGGGTCTGATGGACAACTATGAACATCAAAGAATTCAGTGAGGCCCTTCTATTAAAAAAACAAAAATCAAATTTCACAGCCACGCTTTACCCAGAATGAGCAGAATTTCTTCATTCTCTTGGTCTCATAGAAAGACTGTAGAAAGACTAGGTTTTTTCCCTCAAAGTTTAGCTAAGTCTTTCTTCCTATTCCTATCGACCATTTTGATCTTAGCTAATGCACTGCTACTCAGTAATCAAAACTTCAACCAAAAAGCTTCACTGAATATAGAAAACAAGTTATCATGATCTCCTGACTGGCTCAATCTGCTATGGTAAATTGGAATCATATCTAAATTGAGTAGATACAGGTTTAGTTCAAGTGCCACTGTGAAGTAAAATAATTCTACTTACATGATTTCAGACTGTGAACCACCTTCTGATGCACTCTGCTTTCCATCTGTTTTTTGTGAGTGATGTGTATCTTCATTCTGAGGAAGAAAAAAAATGTTGTAGAAAAGAAAAGATAAACTTAGATGATCTTCTACTGTAATGTAAAGAAAAGCAGAAACAAGATTGCCACAGTGGTTGAGAGCAGAAGGGTCTGCTAGGGCTCTTCTGGTCCTACCCTCTGAGCAAGCGTAGATGCCAGGCACCCACCAAAGCTGCTCACTCACTCCTCTCTGTAGCTGGACAGATGAGAGAAAATCTAACACAGGGTTTATGGCTGGAGATAAGGACCAGGAGAGAGATCACTCACTTAATAGCATCACAGGCAAAACAGGCTCAACTTAGAAATTCGAAATGAATTTATTACTAACAAAATCAGAGGATAATGAGAAGTATAATAAACCCTTAAGAATACCTTCCCCACACCTCTCCCTCCTTCCAGCTCTACCTCCTACCCCAGCAATGTAGGAAGGCAGGGAATGGGTTATGGTCAGTTCATCACCCGAGGATGCTCCCACCGCTCAGGGAGAGGAGTCCCTCTCCTGCTGCACCCTGGGGTCCCTCCCACAGGAGACAGTTCTCCATGAGCTTCTCTGATGTGGCTCCATCTCACCAGTCCCCCTCAAACTGCTACAGTGTGGGTCACTCTTCTACGGGGTGCAGTCTTTCAAGGACAGGCTGCTCCAGCCTGGGAGCAGGGCCCTTCTCTCCACAGGTTTCCCTTGGGGTCACAGCCTCCTCCAGGCACCCACGTGCTCCAGCATGGGCACGTCCATGGGCTGCATGTGGATCTCTGCATCCCCCATGGATCCCCATGGGCTGCAGGGGCACAGCTGCTGCACCATGGGCTGCACCACAGGCTGCAGGGGAATCTCAGCACCAGTGCCTGGAGCACCTCTTGTCCCTCCTTCTTCACTGACTTTGGTGTTTGCAGACTTGTTCTTCTCACTTGTTCCCTCCGCACTTCTCTGGTTGCAATTACAACTCCGCAACCCCTTTTTCTTTTGAATTCTTCTTAAATATATTATCACAGAGGAGCTACAATAATTTCTAATTGGCCAAGTCTTGGGCAGCAGCACATCCATCTTTGGAGCAACCAGGGATTGGATCTGCTGGGCATGGAAGAAGCTTCCAGCAGCTCCTCGTAGAAGTCCCCCCCTCTAGCCCCTTATTGGCAAAACCAGCCATGCAAAACCAATATATCAAGGCACCTGGAGCTGGTTGCCCAGGATTGTGTCCAGACAGCTTGTGAATCTTGCCGAGGATGAAGACTCCACAGCATCTCTGGGCAGCCAAAACTCAGTGTATTTTACAATTTTGCTGTTTTCTGAAATCAACTTCAGTTTGCATCTGTCTCTGAAACTCTAAAACTGTTTAAAATCTCTTACATGAATTATGTTGAACTCATGTCCCAGGGTCTTTGTGTTAACAAGACAAGGGTCTTACTTGACAGTCTTCTTGTCTTCTATGATGGTGGACTTCTACAGATTCACAGAATAATTGAGGGTGGAAGGGCCTGCTAGAAGTCTTCTGGTCCGACCCCCCAGTCAAGGCACCTGGAGCTCATTGCCCAATACTGTGTCCAGACAGCTTCTGAATCTTGCCAAGGATTGAGACTCCACAGTCTCTCTGGGCAGCCTGTGCAAGTGCTTGGTAACCCTCACAGTGAAACAGGATTTCCTGGTGCTCAGAAGGAACCTCCTGTCTTGCATTGTTTGCCCCTTTTCTCTTGTCCTGTCACTGGGCACCTCCCGAAAGAGCCTGGCCCTGTCCTGTTTGCACCCTCCCCTTGGGTTTTTGCGGAACTGTTGAAGAGATCCCCCCCCGAGGTTTCTCTCCAGGTTGAACAGTTCCTGCTCCTTCAGCTTTTTGTCATAGGAGAGATGCTTCCACCCCTTTACCATCTGTGTGACCCTTTGTTCCAGTGTGTCCAGGTGTCTCCTACCAGGGAGCCCAGAACTGCTCAGTCCTCCAGGTGTGGCTTCTTCAGTGAAGCTGAACAAGGGGCAAGGATCACCTCCTTTGGCCTGCTGGCAACGCTTCTCCTGCTGCAGCCCAGGTCACCGTGAGCTGTTTGTGCAGCCACAGCACCTTCCTGGTTCATGTTCAACGCGGAGACCGCCAGGACAGCCGGGTTCTTTTCTGCAAAGCTGCTTTCCATCTGGGTGGCTTGCGGCACGCGCTGGTGCCTTGGGTTGTTCCTCCCCTGCTGCAGGACTTTGCATCTCCCCTTGCTGAACTTCCTGAGGTTCCCGTCAGCTCACTTCTCCAGGTTCCTTTGGAGCCCAGTACAACCGTTGGGTGTCTCTGTCTTTGGGAAGCAATTCCTTCTGGATCTGCCTAATCTGTAAACTTGCTGAGATTACACCCTGCTCCATCATTCAAGTCATTCATGGAGCAGCAGAAACCATCCAATGCACATTTCACTCAAATCAGTTTCCAACACCATGACAGTAAGCATATGCCAGCAAAATCCCACTCCAACGCCTAGCTGTTCATATTGCAGTCCTCCACTTTTGAATAATTAAATTATTGAGCTGTTTATATTGTCTATGAGGTAAATCAGGCTTGCACAGTATAATCTCTGAATGCATTCACATCAACAGACAGCCCATTAAGCCCGGGAGAATTGATAGTATTTCACTTTTCGTGATGTTCTTACGCCTATTGATTGTTTTCCACCTGGTGGTGAAAATATCAAAAACAACCAAAAAAAGGCTTTGACTTACAAACCACTTTTAATGATCAAGGGCAAGATCTTGAGAAGAACTACATTAAAAAATAGTAATACCTTCGATTCTGTAGTTTCTACAGATTGTGTTTCCTTGTTTTTAATATTTGAAACTGGTAACTCTGGAATCCAGCTTTCCTGTGATGTATCATCTCTAGTATCTCTGGTTCTCAATTTAGCAGGTTCTTCTTCTAATATAACATCATTGCTATCTTCAAGGCTGAAATAAATAAAAGCATACAGGAACATTAGTGTACCTGTAGAAAAAAAGCTATTTCTGCTTACAGACAGAGGAAGTTGCACAGAAAAACAATGCAATTTTGACACTGAATAACTACCCATGTTTCAGAGAATCTCACAAAGTTTTAGTAATATTTGCAGACTATGAGTTTTAAAACAACTTTTGTACTTTCGCACTGCAATTATAAGATGATGTTAAAATCTTATCTTATTATTCCAGACTGATTGCTTTTAAGAAAATAAACTTTAACACAGACAATTCTACATCGATGGTTTTTTCCTCTGACCTTTTATAACAACCTAGGTTGAATCCAAAGGCAAATAACTGTCTCTTCATATACTTGTAATGAACTGTTTAAGAAAATTGAAGTTTCTGAGAATCTGTATAAAATAACAAACACTTACAATACAGCTAAATGCAACAAATTATCACACAAAATTCTGAAGCAGCACTCACAGTATCATAATGAATTTTTAGATTTACCACTTTCACATATAACAAGTTTAATAAACCAGCATTCACTTTCTTTTTAGTAAAAGTATGCCCAAAACTGAACACAAAATCTTGCCTCTCACCAAATTCTGCAAAAATAAAATCTAAGCAACCTTCCTTTTCTGGAAGAGTAATTTTATTACAGATAAAAATTCCAAGCATATAGTAACTCAACTTAGATCCATTATCAAGCAGTGCTTCAAGAGAAATACTAGAAGTTAGGATAAATAATGGTCTTCCTAAACACTCTTAAAACATGAAATAACTTTTGGAAGTGACTCCAGTAATTATGTACATTCATTATGCAAGGGCAGCCCATTAGGGCAGAGAATATTTTGAGAATGTAAATCATAGATAGTTTACTAAACCCCAGGACAGTTCTCAGAAATCTGCACATTCTGCAGTTAAATGGTGGTAATCATGAATAAATAAAACCAATATTAAAAATTTAAACATTTTTTTTGTTTTGCCTAAGCTTTCCATTATAAACATTACCTGCATAAATTGACACTATCTTCTCTTTCCATTTGGTTATTCACTGGTGAACAGGACTCTGATCTCTCTTCTTCTGTTACAGCAGTCTCATTTTGTTTTCGTTCAATAGCACAACTCATTTCTTCTCCACAGGTAGTATGACCATCACTGCTTGCATCATATATCACTTTTTTCCCTGATAATTAATAAGAACTAAATCAGTTTGGACATTCTGGGAAACATCTTAGAATTCCAGTAATCAAATCCTAGCTACAGTGAAGATGACTTAATATAAAACTAAAAATCCTAGTAGAAAAAGTCTAAGTATTAAGATTTAAGAGAACTGTTCTCATCTAAAACAAAGTACATTTAGATTTAAAATAAAAGCTCATTTTAAAAAACATTGTTCCACAACCTCCTACAAGGCAGATCAGCAATATAAATCAAAGACCAAATTCTGACTATTAAGGTTCCAATGACTTTATACAAAATTTTTATTTGAACATGAAAATGAGCATTTTTTCCTCTTACTTTTATTAGAAGACTTCCCGTCTTCAGCAGTTTTTGAAGGAACAGGCATTTCCTCTGGAATATTCTCTAATTCCTGTTCCAGATCATCTTTTCTCTTCTTCTTTCTCTTCTTTTTTGCTAATGCTGGCTCTAATGCAACCTGTTGTTCTGCCTGTTCTGAAATGCCCAAAGATTCCTCATTTTCTTTCTCAGCTGTCACACCATCTGTTTCTGCATCAGAAATTCCAGCTTCCTGAAGTTCATCTTGATCATTAGCAGCTTCTGTGCTAGCAGCTTTTGCTATTGAGACAATACGGTTCTTGGTTAATAGACTGGTGGAGTACTAGCAGCAACAAACAGCAAAGGCATTTCTACGAAAAACATTTGTGTACTCATGTATCACTGCCAATACACTGCCAGGTGTATGAGCAGGACTTGGGACATCAGTCATTGACCTGCCAGAAAAGCTTCAGCATAGACTAACTTCAGCATTTAATACAAAACACATTCTGTACATGGGACAATACTTCACAGCGGGAAAGTCAATATGGGATGTAAAGCCAATTTAGTAAATGTTATTGTGCCTGTGCTTTTTTGAAGTTTATACAGTTACATTTGGATTCAGGGAAAATAGACATTGTTACTCCTATAAAGAATTTTTGTATGTCTGCAGAAACAGACACCTGATGATGGTTACAGAATGTACGCCGTGCAAAAGCAATTTTTCATCAAGAAATGTGTAACGGTTGATCATTCTAGCTTACATAAGAAAGCTGAAATATTATCTAGCTAATAATTAACAAGTTATTTTTTGAATTTAATGAGTTTCTAAAATTTTCCTCCCCACTATTTTAAGGACATTTTGTCTTGATCCTGTATTTAACCACAAAGAACTTTTCCTTTCCTTCTTATTCGTCTAAAATGAACTTCTTTCCCTGTAATTAAGATGTCCAAAATGCAAGAGAAGCAGAAAAGCATACTCACGTTGCTTTATGCATGAGATACCTTTAAGTGTAGAGACAAGATTTCTCTACATGGTTTTAAGTCCTAATACATGGGATATTTTACTTAATCAAATCCAAAACAAGGCTATAGAAAAGCAGCAACTATTCCAATTTTAAGAGATGTTGCTTCCTGGCTAGCACCCCCTTTAAGAAGATGTTCACTTGTTTGTTTCACAATACCGCTTATAAAAGAATGGGTCCTTGTGGAACAAACAAGCAAACACCGCCACAGAATTAGCATGAAATGTATTAAGTGGTGTCAGTGTAATTGTTTTTAATTAAAGCACATCTATCAAAGGTCCTTTCCCAGGTACTACGGCAGTAAGAACAGTGGTGATAAAAAGTAATTAAACATAATCTTTATTTTTAACAGACCAGGAAGACAAAACAACTTTTACATGATTCTCTGAAAAGAATCATACCCCTTTGACTCAGGAAGTTAAACTACTATTAAAGGAGAAACAGAACCCTCAAAACAAGAGGATTTAAAATGCAAGAAAACTTCAAACAGAGAAGAGTTTGCCAAAAACATGATTTTGGCCCACAAATTGTACAAGTGTATTCATTAGCAACTCATGGCGATATTTAACAACTGGTAAATTAGAGTATCAGTGTTTCAGATTGTGGAAGAGCACCATTTTCACTGTGGTATCATGTTTTTGCTCTGTTACTAATTATTACCATCCTATACATCAGTGAACTACACCTGAAAAAGTTAAACTACGAAGCTAAGATCTTCTAGTCCTGTCCACAAAAGTGAAGGAAAATGTGATGCCCTATGTGATTTTTCCTCTGCTAGCAACACATTACCGACCACTGCTCTGTAATGCCTTCTCAAGCACTCTTTTAAAATACCTTTTGACTTCTTCTGTGGCCTTGGCGACTTTTTTTCTCTTGGCCTCTGGCTTTTAACAGTCTTTTGCTTCCTCTTTTCCTCATCTGCTAAGACCTTCTCAAGCAGCTGGGCAAAGAATTCAAAATCAAAGGGTCGTTTTTCTTCTATCAGATTAAAGCAAAGAAATAGAACAAATTCCAAAGTTGATTATTTTTTCAAGTTTTATCTTTGTAAAATAACTAGTGATACATAACATAATATTAAAAGCAAAGATTAAATACATTTAAACAAGAGTTCTTGAAAGTATTTGCAGTATCATTTGAGCAGGGGCTGAAGTTGACATAAAAGTGACTGGATTATGGTAGTTTGGTTTTAAAAAACAATTATAAAACTAACTAGTTCAGAAAACTTAAGAACTGACAAATATATAAACTGTATCATAGTACCAAATAATGCATTAACACGCTGCTGCAGGACATATGTACCTCATTCAAGTAACAAAGAAAGGCTTTAAGGAGTCTCAAAGCAGTTTACAATAAATAACTGTGCTAGAAATTATCATGAATAAGAAGAATTATCTTCAATTGAATAAAGAGAAGAAAGTTTATATTAATCTCATTTAGCAGACATCTAGGAAATATAGAAAACAAACCGAAAAATCTTTACTGTGAACTATGCTTGTTATGAAAACCTAAGATTCCACAGTTTCTGGATTCATTTGTGAGCAAAAACTTTCTTCTAAGTAATTCAAACAAGGCAAAGCACAAAAATTACCACAGAGATAGATGGCTACCAATTAATGACTCATTGTAGGGTAAGGAATATTTACTTACTGAAAGCTTTGTCTATTCTCCATGCATTAGCTTTTTCTTCACGTTTGAACTTGTTCTAAAAGCAAATGCACAGTTGTGCTTATAATTAAGGAAGAAATGCAACAATATGTTGTACAAAATGGCAGCTCAAAGTAAGCCTTCGGTGCAACAAGCCAACTAAAGTTGTTGAAATTCACATGCATATCCACAGAACACAAGTTTGTAATTAATTTCTAAATATAAAATCTGTTACCATAGCTATCACCAGCTACACTTTTTATTATTTTCTACACCTTTTCCTGACTTTTAATCTGACCAAGGTTTGAAATAGCAAAGACTTTCCCAGCAGCATACAACAAAAGGCATAACACAGAAGACCCTCACTGAACAGCCATTTAGGCATATCAGCTTTCCTTATCTAAAACAAAGTGTGTTTAAGTATGCTACATTTACTAGATACATTCACTGAAATTCAACCAGCATTTTGATGTTTCAGATACTTACAACCTCTTGAAACAGGTATCAGAAAACAAGCACTACTGTGGAGAAAATTCACATCAAAATTATCAACACCAGAGGAGGAAGCATGGGAATGCAAATAAGAAAAAGAAAAGTAAAACCAGATGTTTAACTGTTTTATTGAGTGCTTTAATTTTTACCTTAATTTCTGCTCTGGCTCTGTGAGGAAACAGACGCCCAATCAAGGAGAAGTCTGTTCCTACCATACTGATAGCTAAAAAGAACATATCTGTTTCTAGAAGGGAAAGGAAAGAAAATATTACACAAACTTAAATATTTATTAAACCATCCTTCTTGCTGTTAATTAAAAATTAATAAAGAATTAAAAAGAAATAAAAATGCCTTGCACACTTAACATCATAGGATCAGTAACTTTGAGGTTGTCTACTGCAGCTGCAAGTCCAGGGGAGTATATATGGAGTCTGTTCATTATTTTACCTAGGTCCTCTAATACCATTTTCTGAATGAACTACCTGAATGAATTCAGAAAGAATTGTCTGATTTATTAGAAAACTACAGAATGCGAAATGTGCTTTCTAAAGCTAGTAAATCTAGGCTAACCATCCCCAAATTGTCCATGTCCATTTTTATTATGAACCCAAGCACAAAGAGAAATCAGAAAAACATCATGTAAATCTACTGTCTCCATTATTAAAAAGAGTGCATTCCAAAGAGAGCACAGTGAATTCTGAAGCTAATTTCTCCACCTATAGCTCTAAAAAGTAAGTTCCAATTGTAAAAAGTCTTGCAGAGTATTGTAAGCCTAGACGTAACAGTCAGTTCACAGCAGGAGTAATGACCAACCCAACCCACCTACTCATAAGAACACAGCTGTCCCATTTGCACTATCCCTGATACAATCTATTCCTGCCCATGCTGGGAGGACCTAGTTAAGTACCACAAAGAACGCAAATCTCTGTAAACCAGAATCCAAAATTATGCTCTTGATAAAGCAGACTAGCACTTCCTCAGCATCTAAATATCCATGGTAGAAAAAAAAAGCACAAGTAGCCTACATATTAAGAGCTACCAGATTTTTAAAAAATTATAGTTTTCACAGTAAATACCCCAGTTCTGCCTGTTGTAAGAGTGTGGAGGATTGATATGTCATGAGATGACATGTAAGTATATCCACTTACTCCACAGTGGATGAAAACTGTCAAGTATAAAGCATGACAGGTGAAAGGGGAAAACTAGGACTTTTCTGTAGACTCAAAACTTGAAATCAAAAATATACTTACCTTTATTTGACCATGGTTTTGTGTAAAAACTTTTCCTGAAGCTAGAATATGTAGTTGTAGAGCCACGCTCAAAGATGGGATCATTTTCTTCTACAACACATGGACCTTTTGTTCTTAGAACTTCCACAGTTAAGCTAGGAAAGAAGACACATAAGAAGACTCACTTCAAAATATTACTAAGAAAACACATAGTAGATCTTTATAAGACAGCTATTCAATTTTTTTTCCATAAGTGAGCATTTCTACTGTGTAATTAATTTTAATAATTACACTAACATGTACTTTAATGGGAGAATGCAGCAAGAAAACACTACCCTATTCACTCTCTGTAAGTAAATTTGCTTTTTCTGTTTTGTAAGATATAATACAGACAGACACAATTAAGTAGCTTTTTTTTAAAAAAAAAAAAAAAAAAAGACTTTTTAACATTTGAGAAATCTATTTTGTAAAACCATGATAAGACCTCTCAATATCCTTCTACAATACTTTCAAGTTCTTTTACCAGGCTCTCTTTATGCTTAAACCTTAGCATAAATCTTGTGTTTAATACCTTTGGGGAACTCAGAAATTTGATAATCTACCTTTTAAACATCATATTCTAAGCAAAGTTACTGAAAACACTGACAGAAGAATAAAGCAGCAACATGCAAGATGCAAAGCTGGAGCAAATTGTACTTATAATCAGTAACAGTAAGCAGATACAGGTTACCTGTGAGAAGCAAAAAAAGTCACCTAAACAGAAGACATTTGGAAGTTTGACAAATCTTCAGTGTTCATTCACAGTAATAAAATATGTCATCTTCCACTCTAACTCCTTCCCCAAAAACATTTCTCATAAAGTATGCCACTGCAGAGATGCAGATTACTGCTGCTTGCATTTTGCCACATCCTTGCACTGTTTCCTAAGTCAGTGCAGCTCAACTCTCAAATGTAAGTACACCCATACTTGTCCCAGTGAAAAGCAGACCTCTATTTACTAACTGAGCTGCAATGCAGTACTGTCCATGAGTCAGGCACAGAATTTTTCACCTTTCTTCATCCAGAATGATTGAACCATCTTCTGCTACTTTCACACGAGGAACAAGAAGTGGGCCATCCTGACTTTCTTCTCCATTCTCTTCTTCTTCCTCTTCATCGTCTTCATGATCAGGAGTACTTTTCTCTTCCTGTCTACAATTTTTAAGATAGGAAGCAAAAAATACTGTTAAGTGTCTTGAATTGCTGCTGAGTATGTCAGACATTCAACAATTTGATGAACCACCCTGCAATGCAACACATCAAGAAATCAGTCAATATGTGAACTTTGAAACCTGCTTTTCATTCTACTGTGAAATGGAAATATGCAAAACTTAACATTGAAAGCAACATGTTCTTTAATTACCCCACCTGCCCAAATTACAATTTTTATAAATTAGGCTGTGATATTGAAACAGTAAAAAAATATACCTACATTGTTAGTATTATCACAGAAATGTAGATTTTTTTACACCAGAAAACTTTTTGACTATAATTCCCCATCAAGACTTACTCTTTCATTTGACTCAGTGCAGAGCTTTTTTCTGTTCTCTTTTCTTCTACCAATGAAGACCTAGAATGTCATAAAAAGCTAGAGATGATTGTTTGTACAGATACATTTCTGCTTTCTTCCACAAAACTGGCTTTTAATGGACAATGGACAAAGAAACACAAAGCTTTTTTCTTTCAATTATTTGTATCACATCTAGACTGAATTACACAACCACCACTGCTTAGTAAATTTTGCTCTTTTTTTTGTACAAGGAAGGACAAAAAAACATATTTCAAGCACAAATCCATTATAAGAATACAGGGAATGGGAGAGCACCTTGCTTTTTACCTCCTTAGGGACTATTCAGTGTAAAAGAAAAAATAAGGGAAGTGATAAATAAAACACGCAAGCACACAAGCAGATGGTAACAGACAACACCAGAAAACTCATCTACTACTGAAAGAACAGGACTTGGATAACTGTACTTCTATTCATGTGATTGCTTTTGGTAGTTGCAGGTAAAAGGCACTGCTCTGCTCTGTCTGTGGCAGGCTGTGCAGCCAGATGCATTAGTGTTCCCTGTATGCACCTCAGCTTTGCTACTGGTGAAGCATGTCAGTGGAGTAGCAGCAGCTACATTCATCCACATGGAATGTAAAGACCTCAAGGGTCTTGCAGTGCATTTTGCACTTCAGCACCTGGAAGGAGAAAAGCTTAGCTTCCTGAGCCCACTGATCTGGTGGGCAATTATAACATCCCTAACAGCCACAACTAAAAATTTCACAGGAGGCAGTTGGAAAAAAAAAAAAAATTCTACTACTCTGTAATTCTACAGAAATAAATCAACACTAGGGACAGATACATGTTTGTGTATTTCAACAAGTACGCTAAGCTCCATTCTCACTTCTGTACTAGAATTAAGCAGACGTGAAAACTAGAAGCTAGTCTAGAAGCTTTTGTTGCCATTGCAACAGTACTGTATCTGTGCTAATACTCCATATTTAAATATTATAGAGGTCGAAAAGTAATTTAACCTTAGAAGAGAGAAAAGAAGTCATACTTACTTCATGGGATTGTTTTCGGGCAGATAGTATATTAAGTCTCTCATGGTCATTTTAGAACGATCTGGTGGAGAACGCCCTTCAATTACTGGAGGCCTGTGTTTCAACTTCTTCCATATAAACCAAAATGAAACAAAAGAAAACAAAAAACACTTAGATCCACTCTAAAAGTATTTTATATTTCACAAATTATCATTACTTTTGTTTGTTTATAACATACCCCATTCATGGAATTTTGTTGTTCACACACACACACACAGACCACTCCCAAGAACCAAAGCAAGAATATCTTAAAAATGTCCCTTTCTCAGATAGGGCATTACAGACCCTTAAGCCACTGACCCTTTCAAAAGCATTCAATACCTGACACAAATAAATTAAAAGTCATTCAAAATTACAGAATTCTGACAATGATAAGCTTGAAAAAATATGAGACATCCCAAATCCAAGCTTCTTGCAGCACACTTCCCTGCTGTATTACAAACAGTGAAATTTTCAAAATTGGAATGTTGACTATAAAATAAAACCAGATGTCATGTCAAAAAAACTTGTGGTCTAATCAAATAAAAATATAGCCAATTCCTTGTAAAATCTGTATTATTAGGGAACAAAGTGCTACTACTGCTTATGAACAGAATAAACACATAGGTATGATAGATGACTAGCAGTAAGCAGCTGACAATCATCAGCAAACACTACAGCAAAGAGGTTATGTATGCAGGGTGAATCACATGTCTTGCCCTTCACAGAAAAGCACTGCTTAACACACAGGCCTTACCATCCGCTCTTTCTTCAGCTCTTCTTTAAGCATTTCTCTTAATTTCCGAGCTTTGAGGATCCTTTCACGGTCAGAACACGTTCGTTTGACTTTCTCAGGAGAAGATTTCACAGGTAGCTTTTCCTCTTGGGTGCGTGATCTTTCCTGTGTTGGTCTCTCCTTGAGAGGAGAGGGTACATTCTTCTGCAAGTTATCATCATTTTTTGGAGCAGCTACAGCAACAGTCTGCTCTCTGTTCACAGATTTTTTTAGGGGTGAAAATTGTGGCACTTGTGGCACAGGTGTTTTCTTCTCAGGAAGCACGGGAGACTTTACAGAGCTTTCAACATTACTCTTTTCTGATGGGGAGGGATCCTTCTGAAGTGAAGCACTGCCATCAGAAGCCTGTGATGTTCGCCTCTGCAGTTTTGGTGCAGAACGCTGAGCAGACAATGGTCCAGCTCTGGGTTTGACAAGATTTGGCATGGTGGAGATACGTTTTCTTCTCTGTGTAAGCATCTCTGCAGGTTTACTAGCTTCCCCAGTGGCACTTGCATTATCTGCCTTGTCATCACTGGAAAATTTAAGAGAGTATTCTGAAGTTCTTTACAGTGATAGATTTGTTACTCTTACTTTCAAAATGTGTTTATCAGCCAATCAGTATAACCACTAGGCTACAGGAGAGCAGTTATACGTAAGAAGCCATGCTAGGAATCAGCTCTAAGAACTGGCATATTATTTTGTAATAGTAATCACTGATCAATAAGCTTGCAAGACTAACACATTCCCACACCCCACCTATTTTTTTGGAAGACTGTGTCCTTTCAGCTGAAAATACCAGAACCACAAAGCCTTATAAAAAATTACCCACATAACATAGGCGACATCCTAAAAACACTTCAACAAAGCTGTTTGTAACAGTGGTTTTATGACTATTATTACAATAAAAGTGAACATTCCTCTTAACACATTTGTCAGCAGATGTTAATAAACTGTGAGCTCCAGAAAAACTTCAGCAGTCATACTGCTGCTCACACTTAACATATCAGTAACTCTTAACTTCCCTGGGAAAACTTTGTATGTAAGTATTTTTCTATCACTTACGCAAGAGTAATTTTCAAAGTGCCAACCATTATGATCATCCCAAATCTGCTGACTCCATCTGTATTCAGCTTTATGGCTGTTGCTCATAATAAGAGTGCAGTATTAATTATAACTAAGTCATAAAGACAGGGGTTTTTTTAATTTAATGTTGGAACTATGCCTTGTTTCTGTATATTAGAACAATCACACCCATGGTTCACTTACACATTTTTAAAAATGGTGAGAAGAAAATACTTTCCAAGAAATATAAAAAAAGTATAAACATACAGTGAAACTTTTCAAAATTCTCTCCAGCTACTGTCTGTGATTCAGGCAAATGCTGCAGATGATGTGTTTGCATTTAGCAGGCTCTTCTAAATGGCTGAATCAATTTGTCCCACACTGTATTTGAGTTCATACACATTTTTCGTACAGAACACCCCTGGGTGAAGAGTTTAGAGGGCTTATTACATGGTGCCTATTTATGTGTTTTGAATGAGATCCCCTGCAAGTTTCACTCAACACCCACTGTTCTTTGAACAGCAGGAGACAATGGAAAGTAATTCTTCATTCACCTTTTCCATACCACCTCTGTTATGTAGAGTTTTCAATCAGAGTGCAACACTGGATTTCTGAACAGTTAAATACAATTTAACAGAAAGTATATTAAAAAATTAAAATTCTCTTTCACTTATAAAATTTTCACCTCCCCGATAATTAACAGAACTTATTCAGTGTATAGAAAACAAAACAATAAAGTGACTGACGCTACAGACACAGACTTGAGCAGCTGTGAGAGAAGAGATCAGTGCCTGCCCCTCCCTTCAACTCAGAAGAAGTTGTAACAGCAATGAGGTCTCCCCTCAGTCTCCTCCAGACTGAACAGACCAAGTGACCTCAGCCACTCCTCACACAGCTTCACCTCAAGGCCCTTCACCATCTTTGTTGCTTTCCTTTGGACACTCTCTAACAGCTCAATCTCTTAAACTGTGGTACACAGAACTGCCCCCAGCACGGGAGGTGAGGCCACCCCAATGCAGAGCAGAACAAAGCTCTCTCTTGCCCAGCAGTGATGCTGTGCCTGATGCCCCCCAGGACACAGGTGTCCCTCCTGGCTGCCAGGGCACTGCTGGCTCATGTTCAACTTGCCATTGACCAGGACCCCCAGGTCATTTTCCTCCAGTCTCTTGTTCCCCAGTCTGTCCATACACCCAGGGCTGCCCCACCCCAGGTGCAGAATTCGGCACTTTCCCATTCTGAACTTCATATGCCTGGTGTTTGCCCAGTCCTCTAATTTGTTGAGGTCTCTCTGAAGGGTCTCCCTGTTCTTGAGGGAGTCAACAGGTCCTCCCATTCTGTATCACCTGCAAACTTACTTAATATACCTTTGAATCCTGTGTCCAGGTCATTTATTAAAATGTTGAAGAGCACAGGGCTCAAGATGCAGCCCTGTGGAACCTAATCAGTGACAGGTCTCCAGTCAGATGTCACCTGATTCACTGTAACCCTTTGTGCCCAACATGATGTGTTCATCCAGGTGCGTGCCAGATGTTCTGTCCAGAAGGAAAGACACTGTGAGAGCCAGTCTTGAAAGTTTTACTGAAATCCAAAAAGATCACATGAACTGGCTTCCCTTGGTCAGCTAGGTGGGCTACCCTACCAGAAAGTTATATGGCAAAGGCCTATTTTTAGGCCATGAGAATAGATCAGAGTGCCTTTCAGAGTTGCACCAGTATCTAGTTTTGAAATTTAAAATTATATTACACTGATGCACCCGTTAAATTACAAACAAAAAAAGTCTTTAACAAATCTACTGAAACAGCAACAGTAACACTAAGTGAAAAATACTAAAATTTTCTTCATTTAAAAAAATTTAAATAGCAAAAGATTCAGTAAGTTGATCCCTGTAGCATAAAAATTTTACAAATACAACTTGAAAGAATGGCATGCTTGAAGAACAACACAAAACAAGTAAAGATATAAGATACAAGTTGAATAAAAAGCAGCATGGGTTTTCTAAAGACATGCCATGCCAACTAGTCTGATAACTGAATTTCCAGCCACCGAAACAGAAGACTCTAACACTGTTTCACCATACTGTCATAAGGGACAAGCTTCAACTAAAAGAACAGAGGTACATATGAAAGACTCAAACCCAACAGTACAAAAGGAGTGTGAATGTTGTTCTGAAGAACAATTATCAGACTGAGGAAATGTCCCGAAACATTGATCTGTACTGCCTTTGGTGGGGACAGAGTTAACTTCCTTCACAGTAGCTCACATGCTGCTGTTTCAGATTTGTGACACAACAGTGCTGGCGCCACACCGATGTTTTCAGGTAATGCTGAGCAATGATTACGCAGCACACTGCCCCATGGCTGACCACACTGGGGATGGGCAAGAAGCTGGGAGGGGATGCAGCCAGGACAGCTGATCTCAAATGACTGAAGGGATATCCTACTCCTTCTGGGATCATGCTCCTCAGTAAAAGCTGGGGGAAGAAAAAAGAAAGGAGGACATTTGGACTTAAGGTGTCTGTCTTTCCAACTAACTGTTTTGAGTGACGGATCTCTTTTTTCCTGGAGACAGTAAAACACCTGTGGGTAGTGGTGGATTAGGAATTCCTAATTTTGCTTTGCTTATGTGCACAGCTATTTCTTTATCTATTGAACTGTCTCTATCTTGACACACCTTTTCTTGTACTTTTGCCATTTTGATTTTCTGCCCATCCCAGGAGGCTGGGAGGGGCAGGGATGTCGGGGAACAAACAATAAACTGCACGGGGTTTAGCAACCAGCCAGGCTTAACCCTGTTAAGGTCCTCAAGGAGGATCAGTCCTAAAGCCAACGTTACCATGCGCTCCCATTATAATAAAAAGCATTTAAAAACCAGAATACACAAAAAATCCTGCAAAAGGACAGAAAGTCCTCCCTTGCCAATGCATAAAGAAATTAATACAAAAGAGAAAATGCTGTAGAAATGCAAAATCAAGCTCATCTGGTTACAGAGCACAAAGAATTGCTGCACATAGCAAACCAGGACTCCTGGCTGCTGTGAAGCCAAAAACAAACAACGAGTGTCATACCACACTGGGCCACTCCTTTGCAGTCTTAACTTACAGAATCACAGAATCAATTAGGCTGGAAAACACCTCGAGATCGTTGAGTCTAACCTATGACCCAAAACCACCTTGTCAACCAGACAATGGCACTAAATGTCATGTCCAATCTTTCCCTAAACACCTCCAAGGACGGTGACTCCACCACCTCCCTGAGCAGCCCACTCCCATGTTATGCCAAGCTGCACAATGGCACTGAAGAAACGCGGGTTCAGCTTAGGCTGCGAACGCGTCCAGCACCCAGAAGTCCTTGTCTGACAATCCCGGACGCGCAGTCACCGGGCACCGATCGCTCGCGACTTTCACGAGATCTTCAGGAGGAGCCAGCCTCCAGTCATAGCACTGATAACCAGACGGTGACAGGCCAAGACAACCAAAGCTACAGAAAACCACCGCTACCTCCCGGGATCCGCCGGGTCCCCCCCACACAGGCCCGTCCTNCATCAGCGTGCGCAGACCGGGAGCGGAGGGGCACGAGAGGGGACCCTGTAAAGGGCAACCAGTAACGGCGCCGTAACCGCCTGTAACGCCCCAGCAGCTCCTCAGCCGCGTAGCCCTTGGTTCAGGCGGCTCTCAGCAGCTCTCCAGGCACCCGCTTTGCCCCTGAGCCCAGTGTGTGACACCAAACCCTCCCGACACCTTTCCCTCACTCCTGGGCACGGGGCGGACGCACCGCAAGAACCTCGCAGGGTTCCCGCCCACGGGGCGGCAGGCAGCGGCGCACATCCCGCTGATTGGTCCGAGTCCGCGCGGCGCCGTGACATCATCAACCAGCGAGGTGGTATAAGGGCCAGCGGCGGCGGGCGGTGCCTCAGACGGCTTTGGCGGTGGGGGTAGAGGGCAACGTTGCTGGTCGGGTAGCAGTGCTGCGCGGCCTGAGCGTCTCGCCATGACCCGTAAGTACTGGGGGGCTGCTTAGGGCCTGTCGGGTAGCGAAGTGGACGGTGGGACTTGGACCGCCGTTGTGGTCTGTTCCAGGCACGGGCGTGACACCGAGGGCAGGCCGGCTGGGAGTCATGCCTGGGCCGGGGTCCGGGAGTCGACCGCTGTGTGAGGTCGCTGCCGCGTCTGGCTCGTTGCGGACTTGGCATCCCACCAGCGATGTCTCCCCGGTGGTGAGTGCGTGCGGAGGAGGCTTTTTCCACGTCCTGCAGTCGTCCGAAGCTGGAGGCGAAAACATCCTTCTCCGCCTTCTGGCGGAGCAGTGGTGGCGGGACCAGGGGAGAAGTCAAGGTGATGATGGGCTAAAACAGTGCTCGATTTCAGTCCCGCCTGCCGCCCAGACTGAAAATAAAGGACTTCTGTATCAGTGCTGAACATTGGATGCTATGCTGGTTAACTTGTCCTTGTTGAGGCTGTTGTTAAAGGGCAAGAGCACTCGGTAAATCATCACCGTGTTCAGCGCTGACCAGCAGCAGCGTTCGTACACCCCCTCTAAAATGGCGGAGAACCGTGAACCGGACCCAGGATGCTCCGGCTGCCCTGACTGCTGGGAGTGCTCCTGTGCCTTCTGCCTGTTATGTTTGGTAATACAGAAACTCCTTGTGTTTAATTGAGGTCGTGCTTTCACATTCATCTCGAAAATACAGTTACGAAGGCACACTGCTACAGAAGTGCAGCTGAAGACCTGGAACATAAACAGTTTATGCACAGAACATAATAAAGAAATATTTTTGGGGGTTTTGCTGACGTTTTTCTTCTCCTGGAGCTGAAAGAGCAAGGACAGGTTGAACTAAGGGATATGTCTTGCACAAGCAGGCCAGGATGGGGATGCTTGAGGAGTNCCAGCCCGCCAGAGCCGGTGGCGGCGGCCCTGCCCGGGGGCCGCACATTGGGCCGCACGGTGAGACGGGCCCGCCGGAACATGGCGGTGGCGCCGGGAGAGGCGCGCGCCCGCGCCCCGGCCCGCGAGCTCGGCGGCGTCAGCAGCGCGCGGCGGCGGCCCGGTGATGCCGCGAGCCCGGCCGGCTCACGGCGTGCCGCCNCAGGTTTATTAATGACATGCCAGCTGACATAACAGCTGAAAAATCAAACATGTTGCTTTGTGCTTGAGACAAAAGAAAACTAAAATTATATAGCATCAACCCCCTGTGATAATTTGTACTTAGCATGAAGGAAATTCAGTAGTCATCAACTGTGGAGTTGTAATCTGGTGTTTCACCCATGGGAAAACTCCATTCCTGAACAGCCATCCTCTGCAATCACAGCTTGTGGCCCTTCTCCATGATTCCCCAAGCTCCCACTAAGTCCATGAGTCATTAGCAGTGCAAAAGCCAACAACACTACCAGCACCACTGAAGGAAGATATTTTTGTAAGGCTTTTGTGGCTATCTCCCGTTACATAATGGGAGATTTTGATTTGCAAGAAAAGGACATGTTAGACTAATCCATCTGATAAGGCAAGAGTTCCTGCAGAGTTTTGAACTCAGGGGAGCCGACAGAGGCTGTCTGAGAGAGAGGAAAGTCCTGGTCAGACAGCTGCTCCTGGCCTTGCTGCTGCTCTCTGCTCTGATGGAGCTGCTTCAAGCAGTGTTGTTGACCTGGGAGTCACTGTTTCAAGCAAGATGAAGTTACTCACTGCAGTATAAGACAGCCTGAAGTCAACGGGATCAGGAGTTACTGCCTCACAGGGAGCAGCATATTTGTGCAAGGCAGCTGTTTCTGGATCTGTCTGAGCTTCTGCAGCTGTCCAAGATGTACCTTTTTCTTAAAAAATTGTAGGATAGTTTATCCAATCATGATTAAAATTTAAGCAGGTCTCATCTCAAAAATGCAGGAATACAGGGTATAATCTGAACTCTCTCACACAAAAAGGTCCATGTCATGAATAATAGTACCATTTGAAATGCTGCTAGGGAACTTGTTTCTCTTATTATTCTTTGAGGTCTTACATATGCATGATGTTTCATGGTCTCACTTCATACATATTAATTCCTTGACCCCACCCATCCTCGCTTGGTATGGTAATTACTCTGTGCCCTTCTGGGCATGCTTAGTTCTTTGTGGTGGTGGTCTCTGGGCCGTGGTGGTAGTCTTTTGGCGTTTACCTTTTTACTTTTATTTTCCCTATGTGTGCTTTGGCTCTCTTGGCACGTTCTTGTGGGAACATATCATCTTAGAGTCTGTGGGTTTTTTTAATCTGTGCCTTTAGCTCTGTTAGCCTGCTGTTTAGGCTAATTCTTTTAGTCTTTCTTCTGAGTATGCTGAAGGTTTTTCATACTTGTGGTGGGGATGCTTGAGGAGTAATATATAAAAGTGTATCAGCAGGAAGAATGTACTTGTGGCAGAGTTTTGTGGCAGTTCATGTTTGAATTTCAGGAAGCTGAATTGTCTTCTGTTGGGACAATTTCATGGAAGATTAGGTTGATGTGAGAAAACACCAGTGGTTCCCGTGAAGGTAGGGATACTTATTCAGTGCAGGTGATGTAATGGTGCCAAATAATCCTTGGCAGTGTATACTTGGAAGCATTGATGGTAAAAGTGAATTTCTCTTCAGACAGTTGTTTGGTACTCTATGCTTTGTGTGCATTCTGTATTGCTCAGCTTTTCTACTGTCTCTGCTTTGCTGTGCCAGCTGCTTTTCAGTGATACAACTGAGTTCTGTTCCTGTATTTAAAACCCCACCGTGTGTATGGAAAAACTCTGCAGAGCCCGTGCTCAGTGTTTGCTTGGGAAACAAGGAAGAACCGGAGGTTAAGGGTGGAGAGTAACTGCTCATAAGGAAGTATGTGAGGTTTGGGGTGGAGGTTAATTCTGCCTTTAGCATTTGTTTTGACTTCCTCTCTGTTTTCTTCATGATAAAAGAAGATAACTTTTTTTTTTTTTTAAGCACTGCAGAAGAGCTCTTTCATTGCTGCCCAGTCATTCATATAATGTTCTTGCCTCCTGAGCACCACAAAACTCAGGAACCATTTATGGGCTGGAATGTGTCATCTGCTCATGAGTCATCAAGTTCTAATCAACACTAGTACTGCCAGAGACAGCTGATTTGCTTCAGTCTCTGAACAAACAGCTGCCCTTCTAATAGATGGACTTTGGGGACAGGTTGCTAGTGAGGATGATGAGTAAAAGTTTTCTTAGCTTTTCTAAAAGGTGGTACTTAATGTCCTGTCACTGACAAAAAATATCTTCCAAGACAGGAGCAGCCCTTGGGAAGCAGCAGTTATACAGGGATGTTTTTACTTGATCTTCTGGCATGTCTTACCAGGCAGTCCATAGGCTGTTGTGAAGATTGCACAAACTCCTGCTTCTGCGGGGTTGCTCTTGTCTACTAGTTGACACGGCAGGTACCTTTGTCTGCTCAGAAATGGTGTGGGTACAAAGTGATGGATCTTACCAGCAGGTTGTTGTTTAAAAGTGACCTGGTCCTAAGATGTTTTCATAGACCAGAAATTACAGGCACTGAAGATGGATATCTCTGGCTTTGAGACTGAAAGATGGCATAGGTAGTCTTAAGACTGTAGAGAGACTGAAAAGAGACACAACAGAAATTATGGAGAGATGAAATTGTCATTTTTGAGTATAAAAGAATATGATCATGTTAGTTCAACAGCACAAAAGATTATGCACAGCATATCTGGAACACTGTCAGTCCAAAAGAAGTAGAGCAAGAAGAAGTACCAAGCCAGTGAACCAGGTCTGGCAGATTGGAGCAAAACAGAACTAAAGAAGAGAATACTGAGGAGACATTGCCAGCTAATGCAGAAGAGTTTGCAGTCTGTGACCAGTGCCTGGAAGACCCTGAGTATTTAGATGGATAGTTTTGATGTTGTGCCCTCAGGAACTTTGTGTGATCAGAGACTGCATTCCTATCTTGTTGGCAGTTTGTTACATTGGTAGTTGTGGGGAAAGCTGTCTGTTCCCTGAAGAAGTGTCCTCTCTACTGACAGTGATGTGGGTCTTCATATACATATAGATGTTACTCTTCCCACTTTTGTTAGAAGTAGTACCACCCAGTTGCTAAGGCCCAGGCTTAAGTTCAGCACTTGATTTCAAATAAAAAAAATATTTGAGGTTACTGCTTCAATAGTATTTGAGTGTAATCAATTTCAATGCTGTTCTTTCAGTTTAAAATTAATTTGTAAGCTATATTGAATGCTGGAATTTGTTTAGAGAGTGGATGACTCCTCTTTGGATGAGTTACTGACATGATTTTGCCCAGCCTATTGGTGTGATAGTTCTCCTTCAGTCTTTTTTTGGCAAACTACATTTTGTTTCTGTAAGGAATATGAGAATTTTGTTAATCTCTTGAACATGAAGTATAGAATTGAAAAAGTAAGAACTGTGAGCCTTTAATTTCTCCTGTTGTATACTGGGAGAGGACACTGAGATAGAAGATACGACCATACCAGCTCTATACATTGTGCCAAACTACTGCATTTGTAACAGATGTTTTCACAGGTAGACTGTGTGGAAAAAGCAAGTGGTAGTACTTGTTTAACTGTATATTATCTTGCAGGTGGGAACCAGCGTGAACTTGCCCGCCAGAAGAACCTGAAGAAAACTCAGGAGATCCACAAAGGCAAAAGGAAAGAAGATAGCTTGTCTGCTTCTCAGAGGAAACAGAGGTAAGATCTAGTAAAACTGAGTAAATGTTTACGCAGAAAAAGGAGAGGGAAACGGGTTAGAAAGAATCCAGTGTCCTGGCTGACACAGCATTTGAATACTTTGTTTTTATTCATTGGCTAAATCACTTGCCAGTGCATAAACTCTGGATGAAATTTTGCTGTATCTGCTGTTAAAAAGATTTAATATTATTAAGTCCTGTGAAGCTTTTTTTTTTTTGAGATTTTTGCCTACAGCAAACAGTAAAAGACTGTGTAATGCTTTATTAAAGATGTTTGATCCCTTATGTCCTTTACTTCTAAAATCAAAATAATTACATGAGGTCTACTAATCAAATAAATTGTCTGCCTCATGAAGTAATACATGCACTGAAAAACTTCACTACCAGAGTAATAAAAACACTGTGGATAACTGAGAAATTTTATACTGATCTTTTCTCCTTCTTATTAAAGGGGGGTTATTAAAGGCAGGGAATTCTGCTTAGAAAGATTGTGAGCCAATTTCTGATATCCAACTGTTTTTTCTTCACAGGGACTCTGAAATCATGCAGCAAAAGCAAAAAGCAGCTAATGAAAGGAAGTCTCTGCAGGCAGGAGCAAAATGAGCTGCTGCTATGGAGAAGATAAGAGTGCACTGATGAAGCAGAAAGACCTAGAAGATCATTCATAAAAGCGTCTGGCCATTAAATGATTAAACATTTATTGTGCAGAGATGTTCAACTAACATTAGTTAGAGTATTTTCTGTTTACTATAGGCCTAGTTGTCTACAGTGCTCTTTTAAAACTGACTACACTCTTCTGCATGTGTATGAATAAAAGTACCAAGCAATAGCTTTATACTATCTTTTGAATTTGTTAGTTTTACTTAGTGGTTCCAGTAACAGAATTTCTGAATCTACAGTTAGACCACATTTGGTTGCCTGAATTCTTGAAAGTAGAGCTGCATTCAGAATGGAACGCACCTGTAAAATGTGCTTAACCTTGCAGAGGTCTGAACTGTAAATCTCAAAATATTTTTACAATAAAATGTTGCATGAAATACTGCCTAATCTGAAATGGTAATGCTTCAATATCAGTTGATTTCTAAGAAGTTACCAAGAAGATAAGGAATGGGTAATCTTGTGGAGAAATGCAGTATAAGAATGTAAATGTAATTTAAAGTGTAAAGTTTATAAGAAATACGTATTTTAAGCACTGTCACATGAAGTTTAAGTCTGCCCTATAGAAAAAGGTACCTCTTGAGTTGCAGACTTTGTTCATGTACAAAAGTGACTCAGTCGAGTCCTGATACTAAGTTAAAGAAGCTGCAGGCTCGATGTTAATGAGTTCCAATGGAAGCAGATCTTGAAATTGTCACGCCCCTAAAATGGTTTGAAACTACTGCTTAAATCTTCCTCAGGAATAAAAGTGTGGAAAAACTCAGCCCTAGCTTCACAGGCATGCTTGAGTATATTGTGTACTGACCAGAAGAAAAGGGTTGAGGAAACTTCCCCATCTGCCCATCCAGAAGCCACTCTGGCGGTCACATTTGCACCATCTGAGCTGGGTTTCAAAGGGGCTATGAAGCCCCTTCACAACTACACCCCTCACACTCAGTCAGACCAAGATTCCTTTCCAGCTCAACCCCAGGTTTCCCGTAGCAGACTGTCATACATCCTCATCTTTAATATAATTTAATCTTGGTGCAATAACTATCAAAGTAACAGCTCAAGCAGGTGCCTCTGCAGAAGGACCCTGAACAAAGGAACCCCTGGGCTTTTATACCTTTACAGTGTAGGGGTGGGTCCTGGCTCCTGCTGTGTCTCAATTCCCTGGCTGGTGGCACAGGTCCTTGTGCCTTTTGTTGTACAGTAGGTTGGCAATTCACAGCCTCTTGCCTTGGGCTCCCACTGTAGCTGCCCCCGGAGCTGCCTGCAGTGTGTTCCTCAGCAACTGATTCAGTCTCTAGAGACACTTTTGAAGCATTTGCTTAAGATTCTTTCCATCTAAGTGCATTAATTTTTTGGTAACAGGCCCCTGGCACAGCTTGATGAGAGCTGGAAGGAAAATGTAGCTGATGTTGGCACCGTAACACCTGCAGTTGGTGAGAAACTAAGCAAATTCAAAGAAACAGAATTGTTAGGGTTGGATCATCCAGTCCAAGCACCCTGCCAAGGAAGGGTCACCTGGAGCAGGTGACACAAGAATGTGCCCAGATGAGGTTTGAACGTCTCCAGAGGGAGACTCCATGACCTCCCTAGGCAGCCTATTCCACTGCTCTGCCACACTCAATGTAAATTCTTTGTCATATTGAGGTGGAACTTCTTGTGTTTTAGTTTATGGCCATTACTCCTTGTCCTGTTGCTGAGCACCAGTGAAAAGAGTCTGGCACCCTCATCTGGGCACCTGCCTTCAACATATTTGTATGTTTTGATGAGATCCTCTCTCAATTTTCTCTTCTACAGACTGAACAGGCCCAGCTCTTGCAGCCTCTGCTTGTAAGGGACCCTCCAGATCCCAAATCATCTTTGTGACCCTTTGCTGCACCCTTTCCAGTATCTCTTTGTCTTTCCTGTGCTGAGAAGCTCAGCACTGAACACAGCAGCAACTCCGTTGCTCCCTTGTTGTCGGCTCGGTCCTGGCTCCCGCTCCGCAGCTGGCCAGGGCGGGTTTCGCGGCTGAGCAGGCCCAGGGAAGTAGGCGGTGGCGGCACACCCCGGCGCGCCCGGGCAGGGCCGCGCAGCTTCCGGCAGCGGGGCGGGCTCGGCGCGTGCGCGGCGGGCGCGCAGCCATGGCGGATGCGGTGCTGTTCCGGCGCGGCACCGGGCAGGTGGGAACGGCGGGGCGGGCCGGGAGCGGGGTCGGGAGCGGGGCCTTGCGATGACGCTAAAGGGTGTGTGGCCTCCCCAGAGCGACGACTCGGACATCTGGGACGACACGGCCCTCATCAAGGCGTACGACAAGGCGGTGGCCTCCTTCAAGGTAAGGGGTCGGCGCGGCCGTGGCTGGATCCTGGGGTTGAGGCCGCTGGATTGGCATTTATTGGTTTCTCTTTTGTCTTTTCTCTTCCCTAAGAATGCCTTAAAGAATGGGGAGTGCTCGGAGCCTTCAGACAAGCAGGAGCAGCGCTTGATGATAAAGAGAAAAAACCATAAAAAGAACAGAAATAGAAACAAGAGCAATACAGTGCCTTTGAAACAGGTCGTCTCACTTGTAAATGATAGTGGTGCTCCTACTGCATGTTGTACTTCCGTATTCCGAAGTAGTTGCTTCATTACCTTCAGAGTAACATTTGGCGGGGGTGGTGTGGAGTGATAACGTTACAAACTTTATTTTTAGGTGACGTAGAGGAATTTCAGTAAATACAAAGGAAACACTGTAGGTGGGATCCCTCTTTCTGAACAAAAAGTAGTTTAGAAAAAGGCACCTTCTGTCCAGCCGTTGATGTAGGTATTATCACGCTTCTCTTGCTTCTGTTGCAGTGGAAGGTTGGTGACACCTGCAGTGCTGTTTGGTCTGAGGATGGTAATTTGTATCTAGCAACTATTGCCTCCATCAACCACAAGAGAGGCACGTGTGTGGTCACTTACACGGGATATGGAAATCAGGAGGAGCAGAACCTGTCTGATCTACTTCCTCCAGCTAGTGATGAAACAGTAAATGAGATGGGGCATTCTGGGGAGGTGAGAGACTTTTTCATTCTTCTGTAAAGAAATGGGAAAGCAGGAGAATAAACTTCTTTTAGTATGTTTGGTGCACTGCTGGTGTTCAAAGTGAGAAGCGATGTGCAATTCTGTTGCAAACAGACGCAAACGGATGGAGGGAATGAAAGCATCCCTTTACTTCTTGAATTCAGAGTGTAAGAAAGGGGACAACAAGAGATTCACCAGTGAAAGATAACATAGCTAAAATGGTGAGCAGATGAAGTTATTCCTGAGTGGGACTGGGAGGGCTAGAGAGAGGGAAGGATGTGAATGGGACTTTCCAAGCTTTTTCACACTAAAACTGATAGTTGTAAATTTTGTTTAGTGCATTTCATAAAAATGTCTTTGTCTTCTAGAATGAAAATGAGACTCCATATTCAACAGATGAAAGTGAAAAATCTTCCCAGTCATCTCGAAACAAAAACAACTACACAAAAGCAAGATTTTCCCCTCAAAATTTGAGATTTCCCACACCACCACCGCCAGTCCCAGGCCTAGGAAAGGTAAGCGCAACCTAAATTGAAATAATTTATGTACGATCGTTAAGCCTGCTATTATTGTAAATCCTGAGACTATATGATGATATTTATCATTGTCTAGAATTCAGTTAGCAGCATTTTGAGAATGGATGTACAGATATGCATGTCAATATCTGTTGGTTTGCTGTTTTATAATAATCTGGCCACAGTATAGTCATTCTGCAGTGCTGTTGTCTAGTGAGGAAAACCTTACGGTCTTTAGCTAACACTTGCTTTCCAATTATCTTTTAACTTAGAAGAGGGATATTGTTCCCTGGATTCTGGTGGTGTGATTAATGACAGTGCTGTCGATGTTTTAAGATTTTCCTTTTTCTAGCCCATTGGTATGTTTCACTTCACAGGACATTGAAGGCATTAAAGGTGATGTCCACATGTCATAGAGCTGTAGCTGCTCTCTTGAATTAGGAGTGAATGGGGTATTGATACACCCTTCAGTTTTCCTATTGTGTAGGAGTCCAAGTAATAGTGCAGTTGTTTTCTAAAACACTGCATTTTGTTTTCTAAATATTACTGTTTGTGCAAGATTTCTTTAAAAGGTTTTATTTTCTCTTTTTTTTTCTTTTGTATCAGTTGATTTGTATCTGGATCTTTCTGTAAGGACATTTTCACTGACATAATGTAATTTAGTCAACTTTTGCCCTATCCACCTGGGAGCAGAGAAATTATCTGTTTGCCTGTGTGACTATTTGATCTGTTTCTTCCTGTTGAGAGTGTGACCACTGACTTCCACTCAGGAAAACTAAAAAATGCTTGTATTAATCAGAGGCCTGTTCCAGTAGTGTTTACCTCATTGACATGAGTCATCTTAAGTTGTACTTCTCAAGTTATGGTATGTGCCTCAGAAACAGCTACTGTCTGTATTTTCATTAAATGGCTGGGGTTTGTTGTCTGTTGTATAAGGTATGTGAATTGTTTCACATAATTCTTTTAAGTCAAATCCTAATACCTCAAATTCCCTTTTAATTAGTACTGTTCTACTTTTTTTTCCCCATGTAGTCTGGATCAAAATTCAAGGTACCGCCATCATTTTTATCTTGCTGGCCCCCACCCTTCCCAGCAGGACCACCAGTAAGTGACAGAAAAACGGGGAAGATGAGTATTGGTGTTCTCAGGTTTTCTCACTGAATGTGCTCACTGACTGTGTTTTCAGAACACATATGTTCTGTTTTCCTGTATTTGTCACGTGTTTTTTAACGCATTCAGTTGTGAATATTATGATAATCTGATGTACAAAGTCTGATTTGCACTCATTTCTGTGACAGTGAAGCTGTTGGTAAGAATATCAAGGCATAAATTATTTGAAGAAACTGCACTTTGTATTAACAGCATTTCACTGAAGAAGATAGTATTTTCTGCTAGTAACACTTTTGTGTACAGTTAAGCTGGGAGAGTCTTCTTTTTCGTAGGCTTTGGAAATTACATGTATTAATGTAATAAAACATCATCTTTAAATCCTTTTCAGAGAACAAACTGAGGATGCGTTCCTGTTTTTCAGTTTTATGTTTTAATCTTTTAGAATTAGGTGCTCTCTAATCTGGGAAACTATTGAAACACAGACATTTCCTTTGTGATTTCTTAGTTGATTCCTCCTCCACCACCCATGAGGCCAGACACTGCTGAGGATGACGAAGCACTGGGAAGCATGTTGATAGCCTGGTACATGAGTGGTTACCACACTGGATATTACCTGGTATGTGCTGCTGTGGTTTTGAAGTGTCTTGGTAATTTTGCACTGCTGTTGGTGCTCCTGTTTGCAGCACGAAGCCCTACAGGGGGGGCATGTTTTTAGGTGTCTTATTCTAATTTACAGTTGCTACATTTAAGGGTGTTTTGTATTGTATAAGTATTGTTGATCAGTAGAATTCACGTGAGCCAGTGTATATATTATATATATATATTTAGTTGATGTTTTAGTACTTTGACTGTCAGACATGTTTATAGCCACTGTTTTACAGCCATTCTAAAACAATCAATTCTGTCTTTGTAGACAGGTAGAGTAAATATGGTTATTTTTCAGTACTCTTCCATGTATTTTCTTCCAGTATGAGTGGTAGTATCACATTTGAGATCAGATTTGGCACTTTTGCAGAGATTGTTCATCAGTAATTGTTTCATGTCATTGTGAAGGTCCAGTAGAGACTGTCAGCATAGTTATGAAAATCTGTGACTTGTGTTACTGATTCATATTTCCGTTTGTGCACTTATGAAGAAAGAAAATGATGCAATGAACTCTTTGCACTGAGGAAGTTGGAAAGGGAGGATTTGGTGTTTCAGATTATACATAATTGTAGATTTACTTTCAACTGAACAAGAAGTATATATTTGAAATTATTTTGTATGGCCTCTAATTATAAAGAAGACATGTAGTTTGGCTTTTATTGTTTTTAAACTGCCCATTCTGATTTCCAAAGAAAGTTAAAAACTGTGATTTGTAGAGGACTGAAAAAGATTTTTCAGAAATGTTTTTGTTCTGCAACTAAAGCTTTTATCTGAATGTTGGCAAACTGAGATTTTACCAAGTTGTATCCTGTAGGGTTTAAAACAAGGCCGAATGGAAGCAGTGCTGGAGAGACAAACACATGCAAAGTAACCAAATATCCATCATTGTTCTGAAGGATTGTAAGTATTCCAGCTTTGTGGTAAATGAAGATACAGTCAAGTTTTGAACTCCCATCAAAAACCTCTTGGCTTTGGGACTTCCATCCATCCTTATGGCTCCGTAAAGACTACTTCTGCCAGTAGTCATCCCTGCTTTGCTGAGCAGCTGTGGAATTTTATTTTTGTGGCTAGAATGAAGGAAAGTATTCATTCCTCTGATAAGGAATTCCTCTGATAAGACGAACTACAGCATCTGTGTACATCAGGATTAACAGTGCAGCATATTTGAATTATTAATGGTTCATAGTGAGCTGTTTTGGGAACAAAAGGTTTTAAGTGAAATGCAGTTTTTTCATGTGTTTCCTTACACAGATGGAATGGTAGGCTGTAGCTAAACTTTCTTTCCAGGATAAATTCAGTTTGGTAATGTTGAACAGTTCAGTTCTCAGTACTGCAGTACCTATGCTTTCATTTGAAATGTTTGTCCAGAATTCTCCACTGTATTATTCACTTCCTTATAAAACAAAACTATATTCTTCTGGGGAATAATTTTCTGATTTTCTTTGACAATGTGTAATTTCTCTGCAATTGAGTAATTCTTCATGTGTTTAAAACCAAAACACTCTTTTATACTAATTTTTACTGTTTTTTTAAAGCCAGGTACAATTTTTTTCCACTGAGAGGTGTATATCACTTATGCATTGGTGGTTGATGGTGAAGAACTGAATCAAGACAATTAGTCATAACATTTTCTTAACACTGAGCTGTCCCTGTTACCAAATACATAACTTCAGACTAATAATTAAATGTGCATTGAAATGAGTTATTTCTTAAAAGACCTCTAGTCAAATGTATTTCAAAAGCACTGCAGCAGCAAAATACTTTTTGCTTCCCTGAGGCAATTTCTAGACTTCTTAGCACACTATAGATGTAACTCTTTTGACCCCATGTGATAGATTTCACTTATCTCTCAACATGTCTTGCATTTCTCAGACTTTCTGTCTGAATGGCAGCACCAGAATGATTAATTATGGTATCCTCTCTTCGGAGAGAATTATGGCAGCAATGTGTGTTACAGTGGCCACTGGTGGCACTGACATGGAGAACAGTGTACTGTCGTAGTAGGAGGGACATCTTACAGGTCTGATGAGAATCATGAAATGTGAGAGCTGGTTTCAGGAAGGCTATTGTCTTGTTTCATATGTGTGAATAAAGTTCTACTTTTTAAACTTTGAGTTTAGGGATGTAATTTGTTTTGGGGCGGTTTTTATTTTGAGCTTCCATAGGCATGTCTTGGTTGGATGAATGGCTGAAAAACAGCAGAAAGCCTTTATATGTTGCCTTTTTCTGATTACCATTACTGAAAGCAAGTTAGGGAAAGCCTGTGGAAGTATGGACATAGGTTTCAGTCCATACAATGTAGGGCTGAATTCTACTCTACTCTTAATAGAGGCTGTAGCCACAAAACTAGGCAGTAATTTAGTTAATGCCAATGGTTTGCTTTTCAGGGAAATACAGATGTGAACTTTACTGCATTCACTTCTTTTTCCTACAGTGGTCATGTGTTAAAAAATCAGTTTTCCCACAAGTAATTGAGCAAAAAAAGACTTATTCATAACTTACCTAAGCTTCTTTGAAGGCTTTTTTTTTTTTTTTTTAATTGCTTCTAAATCATCTTTTCAGATTGCTGAAGAGGCAGACCTTCTGTCTGTTTCAATTAGTTGTGTTGGTGTCTGGCATTGTTACAGAAAGTGACCTTCATCAGTTTTTAACACTTGTAAAATCTAGCATACAACAATTTTACTGCAGTTCTGACTTCAGTAAAGTGGTTTATGTTTTAAACAAATGATTCGTGTAACTGATTTAATTGCAAGCAAAACAACTGAATAGAATATTAATAAAAGGGTGTATAAGAAAGAGGCAAATGATTCATACATGAGTGCTCACCACACTGAGAACTCCCAACAACAGCTGACCACTGCCAGGATATATCACCTGGAAAGGTCCCTTCTCCCATCCCCATCGAAGATGGGGGGTGGTATAGAACAATCTGAGACTCCTAGTCATGCCCTCTCCTGGCTGCTGGAGAAATTAACCCTATCCTGGCTGGAACCAGGATAATGTTTATTTGCAGTGGAGGTGTGTACTTAACAATACAAGAAGACAAGGAAGAAAAAACCCAAACCCTAACACTTTCAAACTTTTCTAGGCTTGAAAAACTGGTGAAAGGGGCAAAACCCATTGCTAAGGTAATTTTAAATTCCCACACTACGGATACTTCATCATGATTTTAAGGGCCTCTGTACCAAGGAGCCAACGCCCCTTTGTTATTGTCACGGGACCAGACAATCAAGAAACAGTGATGAAATCCACCATTGCTGCTGCTCTGGCTGTGATCTGATGTGTGAATATGCAGATAATGGCACTCCTTTTAAAGCAGACACATTATCAAATATTCTAAAGAAATTTCTCTAACATAGCGATTTGCTAACAGAGCTTTCTGAGCTTCTGGAAACCTCTGTAATTTGCTACTTTCACTGCAAAATCAAACAGGCATCAATAAGGATTTAAAGATGTTCCAATGCTATATGAAACATGAACAAATAAAGAGTGAAGCTGAGGAATGATACATTAAAAATAATTTGGTTGCTGTTAGGTTGAAAAAAATAGTAGAACTTTGAACTGTACACATTTGAGCATTGTGATACTCAGACTGAGGAGACTGATAAAGGATACTCTAGCAGGCATATCAATGCCTAGTAGAATAAGATACTGGTGTGTTTACAAGTGTTCAAATACCACTCTTACAGAACAAAGCAAATAAAACCCCCAGTTGGGCAGCCACTGGAGGTCAGACATCAGATAAGCTCTGCAGAGATCGAGATACCAAACATAACAATCTTTTTCAGGCCTGAGAACCATCACATGAGCTTTTCCAGCTTTGCCTTATGGTCATCTTGCTTACAAGATGTGACTCCTGTAATTAAGTCACTATATATACTGGAATGTATGTCAAAAATAAAGGCATATAATATGACAGATTGGGCATTTGTTTACAGAAAAAAAAAAAAAAACAAAAACATTTCCCCTGGCCTATGTATAATATGGTAGTTTTAAGACTATACTAAAAAAGACTTACATTCAAAAACCATTTTGGAAAAACAGAGTTTTAACAGCTATGGCATATAAGCTAATATAACTAGCAACAAAGTTATGAAGCTCTCTTTTGAGTCAGTCTATTTTCCCACTGTTTATTCTTGTAATTTCCATTGCTTTGTAGAAGGGCAACTAAGAAGGCATTTCAATAGAGGTCTCAGCAAAGTGTAGTATGTAAGCACGCTGAATACATTTTGAAAAGCAAGACTTATTTTGGGCTATTTGGGTGAATAGAATAAACAGGAAGAAATAATACCAATTTAAAATACCAATAATACCAATTAAAAATGACAATTTGCAATTGTTGCAAAGTATACCAAGAGAAGATTAATTTATCCTGAAGCAGTGTCTTTTCTACTCAGACTCTTTACTTCATTTGAAATGCTCTCCCTTAAACTCACCTACTTGTAACAGGCTGTCATCCTGCAGTCACAGGATAAATGGGAAGAATCTGAGGTACTGCAGTGTAGACACTTTGGCTGCAGACTTTATTCTTTTACCCTGTAGGAAGAATGAGCTCATTCAGGCTAAGAAAAACAACTAAATTTTATGCTGCAGAGAGAAGTTGACCTTTCCTGTTAAAAACTAAACAACTATATATTTCCTGAATATTGTGCTAACAGGTGACAGCAGCAGATCCAAGTAAAAAAATCCATTAAAATTTAGATTCTAGGCAATAGGTTACTATCTGCTTTCCTTTCCCAGGTTTGGGCCTGCTGTTGGTGTTCATTTTGTAACTCAATAGCTTATAAAGGTCATCAACAAAAATGTCAAACTACATCTCCAGAGATGGTGTAAGAGGTCTCATGAGTGCTCTAGAGATACAAGGAATTTTCCATTGACAAACTCAAGTCACACACAGGAAAGGAAGGGCAGGGGGGACAAGGCAGAAATAAAGGGTAATCCTTCCTTCTCAAAATGTAATCATTTTCAACCTTCCCCTCTTCCCTATAAACCTGTTTTTTGCAGAAGGACAGTGTTTGGCTTTCAGAGGTGTTGAACACCTGATGCTAGTTGAGGACAGCCATTCATCTCATTCGGCTCATCCCCCGAACACACACGCTTCATCACAATTGCTCTGTGAGACCTGATTCAATGTTACTCTCCTACTAACACCAGACAAATAAGTGTCCAGATAAATGGTTTCTCCTTTCTAAAAACATAGCCTCCTTGCCATTCTTTGCTCTGGCTTTCACCTCAGACAGTGCTAGGGACATTTCATTTCAATTTCTTTGTCACAACTTTTGCAAAAGCCATTCTCATTTCTCAGCCACATTACTCTCCTAATGGAAAGCCAAGACAAGATTTTAGCTAGGCATCAGGACTATACTGAACCTCTGTCCCACCTGCATTGGAAAGTGGATCTTTTACTTGTCCTGTGTTTATATAGCTAACCAGCTCAGTTTAAGCTTATGTAAAACATAAGAAATTTATGGGCTTCTGCAAGCCAAGTTTTTTGAAAGAATCTGGTCAGACTCCTCCATCCTTAAAGATGCAATCTTTGCAATCAAAGATAGTTAGTTAGGAAAGCATTGGCCTGCTATCACATTTTCCAAAACAGGGACAGAACTGAATTGCCAGCATCTTGGGCTTACAGCAAAACAAAACAAAATCTGGGGCTGAGAGTGGATCCAGCCATACCTGAACTCCTTTCTCAGAAGCAGATTAGGAGGTAAGCAGGTCCTTTCTGCACTTCATGTCTCAGTGGGACAGTCTCCCTGATAAACTTCATCTGAAGCTCCCATTCTGCCCATGATGGCATCATTCAAAAAACTGAAGCTTTTTTAACAAAGAAAACAAAAGGCTCAAAACTTCTGGCAAATGAAGTGGGTAAAATAAAATCTGACTGGATAAAAGGCTGGATAAAAAATAAAATGTCTGAGAATAGCTAAACTAATTTAAACCTTCTTCCAGACAGCAAGAACAAAAAGCCAGTGAAGAGACCTGGCAGAGCCATCTGCTAACCAGGCTGAAAAGGAACCTTCCCAAAGGGACAATACAATTGCAGAGAATTTGAAGTGACACTCTGGAATATTATTAATGTCTAATGCAGATGAATTCAGGGAGATTCCCATTGTCTAAATCAGGAAAGGGGAGGGCATATAGCAGAACACAGATACAAAATCAAATAAATTATGTGGGGAAAACATTGCCAATTTTTAAAGAGCAGTCTGCACCTCTGGGGTAGAGGAAGAGAAGAGACTTGTATCTGTAAGCCTGGCATCTGTTACAAAGTAATAAGCAGAAAAAATATAACTATGTCACTGTAAAAACCCACAGTTGATCCACATCTTAAACAGTGCATTTGAAAGAATTCCCCTCAACTCAAAAAAATACTTTATTAGAACAAGAAAAGGTACAGAGAACACAGCAAGAATGATAAAAAAGTAGAACAGTTTTTGCTTAAGGATCGAGTGAGTTGCCTGTGTTCTTCATCACGTGGATGACAGCATTTATGGAGGCTACAGAGCATTGCCAAATGATGCATGAAAATGTACGCTCATTCAAGTAAGTAAGTATACTTGTGCCATTCTATAAATCAAACCAACAATCCTTTCCAGCTTTGCTTTCAATTATCTGTAAAGAAAAACCCAGCTCTGGCAAGTAAACCAGGGTTTGTTCCTTTGGCATACAACAGCCATCTATCAAAGGACTGCATCCTGCACACTGTACCTGTAAGTGTTTCTGCTGGGTTCTTCAACTTCTGAACACAGATGTCATACTTGGAAATATTACCCACACTTTTGCCCAGGACAAATTCACAAGGGGGACAGAATTACTTGTGCTGTTCACATGGGGTACATCTAACCAACATGGTAAATACAACTCACCCACAGCAAAAACACTGCACACTGGATTGAACGAGGGTGTGAGAAAAACAGCAGTTGCCATTTCTGTCAAAGAACATGATGAATGAGATGTACAGGACAAAAAGGACTTTAATCGATCACACTCATTTCTTATAGTGGGGTTTTAACTCTTCTGCAGTTGTTCATGGACTTCCTGGAATTCTGTCTCCATATATTTGACAAACTTGAGAAAATCAAAGACTACATTTGGGAGTCAGTGCAAAGCAGAAAGATTCAGCTCATGTATTTAATTGTTATTTGTCTCTGCTACAGGATCTTTTTTGACATTTTAAAAAAAAAAACAAGACTACTTAATGATAAAATTATAAATTATATTATGCACATCTTTAAGCTAACATTCATCATCACTTCTCTTTCCATAATAACATGGTTTCTACAGGTTATAAAAAGTTAATTTTAGCTTACTAAGAAGAGATAAGGTAACTGCACAGATGATATAAACAGGTGTATTATTATATCTGACTAGCCAAATTGAAATTTCTGTGAACTCCAATTGACTACTGCCTTTAAAATGACAATAGCAAGTATTCAGAAGGTGTTACAACCAAAATAGAGGGAAAGAAGAGACATGAGATTTGAGCAAGATGACACAGGCAATTAGCAGATCCAAAAAACTTCATCCTGTAGCTTAAAAACCTAGTGGCCTCAGTGAAGCTCTCAATCTTAATTCCTCCATCTCAAAGCCATCTGAGAATGGAATAATTTTGAATAATGAACGTTGATAGCGCATTTGGAATTTCTGCTTAGATTAAGAAAAAAAAAACAAACAGGTGGCAAAACATACAATTCTGTCATGTTGTTACTAGTACTGTGGTAAGACAACAGAAAATACTTTGGTCTGCGATGGTTCAGAATGTAGCAGACATGTCTGTAGGTCAACTGTATGTATTCAAATTCTACTCCCTGTAAGTCTAAAGAGCTTTGTTTTCTTAAATAATTGAGGGATCCTGAAGATTTATGACATTTAGCGAACAAATTAATCCTTAAGAAAGTGATTCTAAATTCAGGATTTTTTTTTTTTTAACTGGCTATAAAAGTTACATTCCTCCCTCATTCAAATCCCAAGCCAAAAAGTGCTATGATTGTTATAAAAGTCTTCTAGTCCTACTATATTTTGAAAAACTACTGTAGCAGGTTGATCCTGGCTGGACAAGAGGTGCCCAACAAAGCCGTTCTACCCTACCCTTCTTAGCTGTGCAGGGGAGAGGAAACACAATGTAAGGCTTGTGGGTCAAGATAAGGACAGGAAAATAATTATTTACCAGTTACTGTTGGGTAAAACAGACTTAAACAGGGGAAATTAATTTGAACAATAATCCCAAATCTTGAAACACTTTCCTCCCACCCTTCCCTTTTTTATGGACTTAATTTCACCTACAATTTGCTCTACCTGCATCCCCCCAGCAATGCAGAGAAATGGAGGCTGTGGCCATTTCATCGCACAACTCTTAACTGCTTCTTCTCCATCAGGAAGGACTCCTCACACTTTTCTCCTACTCCAGGATGGTCCCTCCCATGGGAGACAGTCCTCCACAAACTTCACCCACGTGGGTCCTTCTCAAGGCTTGCTGTTCTTAAAGAACTCCGGTGTGGGTCATGTCCACAGGGTGCAGCCCTTTAGGATCAGGCTGCTCCAGCATGATCCTCCACAAGGTCACAAGTTCTGCCAGCAAACCTGCCCTAGGATGGACTCCTCTCTCCACGGGGCCACAGAGCCTGCTACAGTGTGGACTTTTCACACAGTCATAGCCTCCTTCAGGCATCCACCTGCTCCAGTGTGGGGTCCTCTTTCACTCATATTTTAATGAATATATTCATCATTTCCACTCTTGGAAATTAGCTATAAGTGTTATTACAGAATGGAAACTTTTATTCCTACAAAGAAAATTAAACTGGAAGGAAAGTAAGGGCTCTCACCTTTTTGAAATACTCTCCCTTCCACATGGCAGTACTCTCTATTCTCAAGCATCTTGCCACAGCTGCATCCTCAACCGCACCACAGGGTACTTTGGTCTTTTTATCTCTTCCTTCAGCAAGTCTGAAACCTTTTACGCAACATCTTCAAGACCTATAAGAATTTCTCACAGGCCTCCTAATAACTTCATTGATTGACTGATCTTATGGCAGATACAGTAAATAAGGAAATAAGAATTAAAAAGGTTGGAGCTTCCCACAAGCAAGGAAGACTTGAGAGCCAGTGAATCCCAGTCAAAGAAAACAGGTGAGGAAAGATTTCCTCCATCTGCTTTAAACAGACAGGACACAGATGAAAGTCTTTATACACCAGAGAAATATTGCCTTAGTAGGGATTTTTCAGGAGCTAGTTTGAACTGTTCTACCAATGAGAACGGTAGGAAAGAACAAATCAAATTATTGCTGTGACCACACACTGATAATGGGGTATTATGGTTGCAACTTCTATACTTTTTACTTTCAGAAATGCAAGCTGGGTAGGAGTATGTTAATTTGGTATCTAGCAAGGGAAGAAAGATCTGGAATGTCCTGACAACCCCCTTTTATTTCCATTAGAAAATACTGACTGCAAAGATGAAAATATTACCAGAAAATTGCTGTCCCAAGAGGCTGTCACTAGCATCAGAATATCTAAGAGCCAGATGCTCAGAGCATTAGTTTGGCTTGGAATGGCCTGCTAGACCAGAACAAACACTCTAGGTCCTTTTTCTGCTAGTTTTTAGTAATAAGCCCTGCCACCACCTGGCAGCACAAAGGATTTATAGGGATTGTTTGAGTCAGCACAAAATGAGATGCAGATGCTCAACAGTAATTTTTCTGACAACACAGGAGAATTACTGTACTCTACCCAGCATGCAGGCACTATCAGTAAATAATGCACAGAAAGAGCTATACTAAGAATTAAATGAAAGCTGCCTGTAAAAACTGAAAAGTAGCATGTATTGTTTGTATGTGGTGAGCATGAAAAATTGAACTAATGTATGAGGAGGGGATTGGTTTTTTTGCTTGTTTCTGTGTTAAGGTTCAGCTGTTATACTGCCATTTCTAATCTGACAAAAAACAAAGCTCAAAAATTAAGCCCTATACACCCAGAGCAAATCAATCACTGATGTATTTATAATCATCAAGGTGACTCTAGAAAACCCATTGCGATGAATTGCTTCAGACACTACACCTGTAACCTCCTTTTACTGAGGTGCAGCACATTACAATTCTCACAGGTGCAAGCTGCAAACACACTTTGAACAGACGCCGCAAAATGGCAGTCTTGCATTTGTCTCAATTTCTATTCTTCAAAGTTCAGGTAAGGATGGACACTTCCCCTCCTGCACCCACCTTACTGTCTGTTGCTCTGGAGGTTTAGCAAAGGAGAGGAGATGATGTGCAGTTCTGTCAACCCAGTGTAGCCTCAGAACCAAACAGCAGCTCTTTTCATCTTCAGTACGGAGTCCATCAGACAATAGTTTGTATTAACTCAGGTCCTGCCTTTTTGCAAGTTCCTTGCCTTTCAGCAATCTTACCCTCCTACAAGAAACTGAAATTTAAACCAGACAGCTGCAGACACAGGAGTAATAGAATTCAGTTGGCTTTGAGTAGCACCATTAAAATCTAGAATGTGTTTTCAGCACATTTATAATAGCTGTATTTGAGCTGCCTTACCAAATGCCAAGGTGAATACTCATAATACTTGAAATTAGTACATGAAATTGTCTACCAATTGCTCAAAACATCTTTGTTAAATTCTTTCAGAAGAATATTTTGATCTACAGAAATCCACCATCCACCAAAACCAGAAGTTTTTAACAATATATGTGTAAAATGTATTTTCAGGGCTTATTTTTGAACAAGTAATGAAACCAAGATGAATGATCACATTATCATAAAGACCAGTTTTATCACTTTCACATTTACAAATATACAGGTATAATAACAGCTGGAAAAAGCCAGCTCTTTAGACAAGAAAAAAAAATAGATACAGATGATTCAAGTATATATTAACAGTAACAAAATCATTAAAACATTGAAATTTGCATCTACTCCACTGTTAATCCCTCTGTAATCATCTTCTTTTTCAGAGAGGCGTCAGTTAAAGCGATGGCTGAATAAACAAATTAGATTCATGCAAGAATGACAAAGATATAGCAATTTTTGAAAAGATACGAGATCATACAGATACAGGAGCAGGGTGCTTGTGAATACAGCCAGGACAGCAGTGCAGCGAATCATGAACAAACAGATCGCATTCCACACAAAATGTGTTCTGACACACTTTGCATATGTACACCTGTGTAGGAAGGATAGAAAGACAAATCAAATTAGCAAAAATTATCATCATCATAGCACTACAGTAATGCAACAGTTATGTCATCAAGAAAATGTACTATACTGGCAGACTATACTGCCAGCATCACAGAAACTCAATTGAATTAAAGCTGACAGCAAGAATATTCACAGGCTTGAGCTCAGGTCACTGTAAATGCTTCCAAATGGCTGAGAGTGGAAGCTTTTTTATGCAGCTCCCCAGGAAAACCCTTCCTATACTTCTACAGGCTTTGCAGTCTAGAAAGTGTTACTGTTTAACACAGAACTCTAGTTAACCACGACATTAACTTTCACAAGTATTTTTCTGGTCTTTAGAACATAATCCTAAAGGATCATCTCTATTTCTCACATCCCTCAATGCAAATTACAATGACATTCAACATACTTACATTTTGATCTTTTATTTCTCCCTGGCAGCCTTGACAATACCTAAAAGCAAAATTGTATATTTTAACTGAAAAAAGACTCAAATCAGTGTTTAAAAAAAGATCTCATACATAGTAACAATTTCTGGCAATTATTTCAGCTTTTCAACAGACCTCACAGATCATGGAAACTACAAGTATTTCTTAATGCCAGAGGTGCCCCACACCACCCAAACAGTCAGGATCTCCAGCAGCAAAGAAGCTGTTGCCAGCTATTCTTACTTTTGTGACAAAAAAGTTACAGGATCCACAAGTACACTAATCATCACAAGTCAGATTTGCATACCGTTCCCCCTTGTATTCTTCCAGCGGAACTTCCTGAAAGGCATCTAAAGGAAACAAGTGATGGTAAGACCGAGCCAGGTGAGGTGCAGACACTAATGTAAGACCTGCAAATAAAGAGACACCAAAATTGTTACAAGGCAGGATTTACTGAAAAGCTTTTCTGTATCAAATAAAGTAAAAAGGAAAAATAGTATTTTAAATTACTCAGTAGTTGAGAGCTTCTAAGAATTTTAAAAAGTAAAATTACTTGTTCCATTAGCCAGACCTGTAATCCTGTCTAGTTTTAAATCCAAATACAAAGAACAAGCATATTGCTCAAATTTCTGCTGGAAAGGATTAACTCAACCTTTAGAAATACATTTACAACACACAGTGGAGAAGTTAAGAAGCTCCTTTTGGCAATGATGGTTCTGCTCTATCACACCACCACTTAAAATGAAGCCCTGTTACAAAGCTCTACTACAGCCTATGTTACTGCCAAAACCTATATTACTGCCAAAACCATGCCACAGCCCCATTTCCACTAACACAGGTCTGCTGTTTTTAAAACAGTTAATTTTTGTCACACTAAGTGGCATGTAGCTGTGTTTTGGATCTATGCTGGAAACAGGGTTGATAAGGCAGGAATGTCTTCTTTACTGCTGAGCAGTGCTTGCACACACTCAAGGCCCTTTCTGTTTCCTGCTCCACCAGTGAGTAGGCTTGGGGGTGCACAAGGCATTGGGAGGGGATACAGTCAGGATTGCAGTCAACAGTGCACCAAGAGAACAAAGGGATACTCCATACTATGTGGCATCACGATCAGCCTATAAAGCTGGGTGGAGAAGGTGGAAAGGGGAGAATGTTCAGAGTGATGGCATTTACTTTCTCAACTATTACCCATGACGGAGTCCTGCTTTCCCAGAGATTCTGCTGATGGGAAGTGATGAATTAATTACTTACTAGACTTGGCCTGCATACACCTTTTGTTGTAACTATGCAATTGCCTTTAACACCACCCCTGAGTTTTCTCACTTTTATTCTTCTGATTCTCTCCCCCATCTCAGCAGTGGGGAGTGTGTGGGTGTCTGGGGCTGAGTTGCCAGCTGGGGTTAGACCGTGAGAACAGGTTAGCTGGGGCACGGGCTGGCACAAACGTCTCCATCACTCACTCACTCACTCACTCACTCACATGTAGTGTAAATGTCCAAACTCTTGTTCTGCTGATCCCTGCGGCTGTGGAGAATCCACTGCAGATACACAGGATTTCAGTTACACTATTCCCTTGCTGGAATGAAACTCACGCTGGTAGCAAAAACTGGAAATTAAACTAGGATAAACTCACCCAAAACTATTTCATCCTCTTGCCAAATACACACATTCTGATAATACCTATTGTGTTTTAGTCATATGCCTGTAGAATCTAGGTGAACAACATCCCCCCACAATATTATTAATATAAACCATGCTAATCCTCCCTCCTACCCTTACTAAGAGCAATGAAGGGAGGCATCATTGGTTGCACAGTCCATTAACATTTGCAAGACCAAAGGGCTTCTGTTTACAACTCTACAGTCTGTTATGTGTCACTATGTAGTCTGCCCTTGGGTTCAACTTGGAAATCTTTCATCCACATACTCCTGGAGGTGAGAGTACTTCGCCTCTTACTCCGAAGCTCTGTTTTCATGGCCTTGTAATGAGGACTCTGAAACATGGCTATGTTCAGTTAAATGAGGATTCTTGAGAAGTTACCATTATGATGTGCATCCCCCCTCTTCCCTACTTTGCCTTGGGTATATTCCTTATACCAAGGAATATGATACAGCTTTACTGTTACAGGTATAGTCCTGAGAGACACTTGTACGAAGTTGACACCCCAGGTCACAGAAATGCAGGACTCTTAAAGAAGAGCTGTTTTTTAATTACTAAGTATAGCTGAATTTTTCTACCCCTTAACTCTCTTACCATGAACTCCAGATTCATTTGCTCACCTTTTCTTGCCACTTACCACAGATTTTGCATTCCACAGGAAGCTCACAGTATTTGGCTCTGCACTGAGGACAAAAATATCCACCCAGTGTAAGACCCGGGTCACTGTTATTTTCCAAATGCCTACAGTAGAAAGAAACAATTCAGTACTTAAGAACAATACCACGCTCCATATAATATTGTTTTTACATCAAATAATTTTAAAAGTTTCACTAGATTGCATGTAACAGTTTAATGTGTGTCAGAAAACGATAGATATGGTGAGATATCAGTGACCATATTTTCCCACAGGAACAAAGACAAATATTTCCATGTAAAGGAGCCAACCTTTAAAAATAAGGATATGAACAATAACTGCATGTTTGTTTCTCTTCAGACACAAAAATATTCTATATTGCCTTTAAGACACATGTAGTACTTATTCTTTCAAGTAGCACATGCTGTTAGACACTGTTTCATTCTGAAATTCAGACTCTCTTTTCACCCTGAAAAACGATGATTCTTTACATTGAGAAATGCACTGGTACAGTCATCAAATGAGGCCTCTATTTTCAACTTCCCTTCAAAGGAAAGAAATTTCTTCCCTTCATGGTAAGAAATACATAAAAAGTACTTTATTCAGATAACACCCTTCCATCTTCATAATTATCTTTTATAGGGATAGTAATAATTAAATCAAAAACTGCAAGTAATTACTTTAATACCTTGTAGCAGCTGTGTGTCCCAATCACTGTAACAGAGTAAGTACCATTTACTACCTTAAAAAAACTTAAATGGAAATTTTAAAACACATATTTAACAGAGGTAACTATGGCCACATACTAGAGCTAGCAATGGAAATAAAATTTCTACTGAGAAGTCACAAGACATGGCTTATTCTTCTTTTAATATTATTTTTCAATACTTTCACTGTTGAGTAGATTTTCTAAATATGACTAATTAATACTGTATTCTTATCAGCGCATTGAATTCTAATCAATGTTACTTACGCCATGCTAAAGGAGGGCTTTGCATCTTGATCAGATAGAGAAGCGATAGTATGCTGAGGAAAACCTGAAAACATCCCATAGTAACAAATTGAAACATGCAATAATGTGTCAGTTTCTTACCTCAATGCAGAAATTCAAAGATTATTCCAACCATTCAAGCCTATCTCTTTCCCATTTGTTATTACAGGAGAACTGATACATCCTTGCCAGGTATCAAATTCTTCCCAAAGGTCTCTACCTACATCACCACCTTCCTGATTTGCCCCCAACTGATAAAATGTCTTTGCCATAGACTTTGTGTTAACAGAAGCACACTGGAACCCCATTTTTGAAGAACAATTAAAAAGATAAGTATGTGAAATGGTAGGAAAGCAGAATGAGCAGGATACAAATGCTCACTTAATCAATAGTTTCTAATTCAGGGGGAAATACTTTTATATGCATCTGTCCAGCCTATATTCATCTTCCAAGTGCAGTATATGACAGATGAGACTACAGGACCTTTTGGGAGACTGATATCTTTCTCTCTATCATTTATTTTTTACAGTTCATGACAGGTGAGAAGTTGGTTTTTCCAATTGCTGCTCAGGCTTCACCTATGAGAAGTAAATCTTTTCATTATCGGTATGCTATTTTTATCTAGACATAAAAATACATACATTCTTATCTATGAAAAGGGTGGATGAAAGCGAGAACTCAATGCTCTGTTTTGCAGCATTAGAGCTCCTATTCTGGTTTAACTCCAAGTTTAAATTTATTGAGAAACACATCAGGAAAAGAAAAGGTACCTAATCTACTTGTTGAAAGAACACTCCAGAAGCTCCTAATAAACATGTACTACCTATGGCTCTTAATTAATAGTTGTAACAGTTGCCTTCTGCAGGGAAAAAAGTAGAGGGAGAAATAAAATAGTTTTTCATCCTTCATTTTTAAGTACTAAATTTATAACAATTACTGCACATTATGTATCGTTCCACTTTGTTGTTTCCAAATTCTGTTCAGTAATTTGTCTTACTTAATAAGCTTTATTTAGAAGCTGACTACTTTGCAGGAATAGTATTAACAAAGCTGATACTTATCTAGCAAAGTAAAAGCTAAAACAACAAAAAAAATTGCACAATGTCTTTATTACGCTTCTTACTGTTTGTATAACCTTAACAGAGAAGAGGCAAATAAAGAAAAAGAAAATCTCGAGGTAGGAGTTTGACAAAACCATATCCTACCCATTCGAATAAGGGAGCACTCAGAAGTTGAACTGGCAGGTGGAGGACTAACATGGTGCATCAGCAGTTCCTTATAATGACCTTCATCTAAAATAACGTGGTATGTTCCTGTCACAAACAAAGAAATGCCTTACAGTCGGGTTATGAGCAAAAAAGAATACAAATATGTTCTCCAAATGACAGAAAACAGCTTTGGTAGAAAACACAATTTATCCCAACCTGTTCCTCCTAATAAGCAGCCCTGCTAATGCTACAGTAAATGACAAGTTTTAAAACCAGGAATAACAGAATGTTAAATTAGATATGTAGGCACAGAGCTTTTTCTGCAACATTACACTGTCCTAATGACACTGTACGACCTACCACTGTAGCAATGAATATTAACACATTACACTGATGAAGTTCCACATCACATAGCTTTATATGTGGAACAAAAGGTTTGAAAAGATACATATTTCTTCTGTCTACAGCTGCAGCTACCAGCTGATAACGATTTCACTTACAACTGTATATTTTGTAGATTTGGGCAACTCTTTAATTTTCTGCCAGCACAATGGAAAATATTTATCCTTAAAATATCAAAATGCAGTAATAACTATATAACAAAGTACTTACTTAATTTTGATTTTAAACCTGTGTTAGTAATATAACTACTGAACTTCAGATACATACCACCAGTTTCTCGGGCAAGTACTGTACAAACTCGAACTTCAGCACTTAGGCCGATGACAGATACTCTGATCTTTACTGCTTTTAAACACTTAGAATAGAGAAAAAAAGCATACTTAAATTCATGTGCAGAACAAGAATCAGTAAAAAGGTTGAGTCTTAAATGAAAATTAATTGGTGATGATACTGCAACTGCCTGCTTTTCCCCCAGTAGCTTGGATGTTCAATGAAGTAGTCAAACTTCAGTTCTGTACCTTAATTAAATCATAGATGTTGGCTGGATCACATGTCGTCAGGCTGCTGAGGACTACCAAAACCTCTCTGCTTGTATGTCCTGGCATGTGCCTAAGGAAAGCACACAGTTAATTTGTAAGCACACTAAGCTATTTGTATGGTAACATCTCCAAGGACCTTAATGTATTGAAGTCAGAAGATGACATGATATGAAGTCCTCTACAAACTGTGATAAGATCCTTGTCTGAGCACCAGATTTTCATCTCCTAAAAGCCAAACCTTTCCGATATCTAAAATACAGTATTTAATTGTGTAGTTGTTACCTGATTATTTGCTGTAATGAATCCTTTGTACCTTAGCCATACTCACAGGTAAAATTCATCTTCAAACTCGCACACTGTTAAGTCTTCCTGACTTCTTAAAAAGCTCTCATCAGTTTTTAAGTGTAAATCCATTACTTTTAATTACTTCTAGTTCTTAGTTGAAAACTCTCTTCCTGCTAGTAATTAAATAGCTTCTCATGACACTGATTATTACCTGTGTTAAGTCCATGTCTTTAGCTGTAATTCTTTATTCAGTCTTCCACAAAATGGGACACGTCTCAATACCTCACATAGCAAACAAGTGTTCTGAATCTATCCTACCTGAAAATTGATCTTTCTAAAGTATGCCAAAACTCTCACAAGATTATTGTGGACACAATACTGTTTGTTTTCTGTTCTCTTACATTATTAACCCCTAACTCTGTCCTCTCCCATACCTCAGGCCTTCAGTAAAAAAGAACTGCAGTGTCTTTCATCACAATATCTACATACCATGATCAACTTGGTTTTCAAATTTCATTTCTATAAGAAATACATCCCTAAATACAAGCATCTAGTGGTAGAAAATAAACTTCTGCGCTAATAAAGTATTTAACTCAATGATTTGTATTTTAAGAGGAGATAAAGTCACATTTTAAAGACTCAAGTCAGCATGATGCAAGATGCTACTTAGAAAAAAATCTGTCCCTGCCTCTCAAAAATGTCACAATCACAAAGAAAACAAAAAAAACTCCATGTATATACTAACTTTAAAGTCTGCATGGCCAAATTTAGGGAATTATATAGAGAAGGCTCTCCGCTGCAGTTCATATCCACTGCTTTCTTCAGAGCAGTTACATGCTTTTTTGAGTTTCCTGTAAGTGAAAAAAATGCAATCAATTTAACTGATACAACAACTTAAAGAACAGAAATGTTTAAACTGCATATGTAATGAAGTGTACTTCTACAACAACATGGACTGGTTTCAAAGTCGAACGGGTCTGTATTTTTTCTTAGAAGCTGGTGTTTTGATCAGAATGCAGAAAATAGTAAAATAGACTTTTACTGTATAGGCACTCTAGCACTCAGATGCTAGAAAGTTTAGAAGCCAAAAAGAATAAAATCACTGTTTGGTATCATTAAGCACTCAACATGAGTGCAATGTCTCTCACTAACAGAAAAAGAATTTTGTTTCCTCTGTTATCCTCAAAGTATGGGTCAAAGATTGATTCATCCTCAATTTCCTCAATGGAACCTGCTGAAGCCACAGAGACTGGTGTAACCGCAGGCAGGAACCAAACACACCCTGACTTCCTAACATCTGATCAGATCTCACAAAAAAGAGAGGTGTTGTAACACACAAAATTAGCAAACAGGGTAGAAAATTAACTGTAGGGGAAACAGAACATGTCTGAGTTGCATTCTGGTCAAGACTTGATCGCAAACGAGCACACAATGACAGTTCTGGATCAAACACAGATTATGGTTTCAGACAACTTGCAATTTATCTTTTAAATTAAAACTAATTATGATAACATAACTTCATTTTCAGCAGTGTATCAGGCGGAACTTTTAACACCAATGAAAAGGATAAAAACATCTGCAATTTAAGAAAAGAATATTACTTCCCTACCTGAGAGTTCTGTCATTTTTTCCGCTCTTTTACTCTTGGTTACAATTAGGCCAATCTGAAAAAGGGAAAAAAGAAGACAAAACTTTTCTTAGAAAGTTTTACTGTGAGTTTATTTAGAATTTTACTGTATTTTTTAAATTGTATTTAAGTATTTATGGACCAGAATTATTTAAGCATACAAGTCTATACAAGTTTTACTTCAAGTGTAACAACAGCAGCACAACATGATCCACCAGTTTACAAACACTCCTGTATTTTCATTACTACTGCCAAAAGGTACAAAAAGAAATCTTCTAAAATTCAAAATGCCTGGAAGAAACAGACAGAAACAAGACTTTCACTAGACTGATGAATAAAGAATGGGAAGGTACACATAAATTGAAGACAGTTTACTGGGTACTGTTATAACCAAAACTTCACTTTGAAATGGTTTTCTGTTATTTGTTTCTTGCATGGTTGTACATACCTGACTAATAGGATTCTGGTCAAAGTACTCTTCAACAAAATATTCCAGTAACTATAAAGAAAAGTTAAGACAGTTAAAAATTAATTATACTTTTATTACACATGCATTAAGCAGATGCAAAACATCTAGTATCACTAAAAAGGAAAACAAAGCAGTTGGGTAACACAAAAAGGGGGAATGAGCCTTTCCCTTCCATTCTTCTTTCACCTTATCTCTCTCCTTTCATCCCATGTAACCAATGAAATGCAGATTTCAGAAACTACACCCCCCTTATTCACATCCTGTGTTGAAGTTCTAAATTCCTGCTGTTTCAAATGGAGGTTTTCAATACACCAAAAAGCACTAATCTGTACAAAACCATCAAAATCCAGGATTTCTTGCTTTAGTATTGTTGGAGAAGACCATAAAGAACATGATGTACACAGTTCAAGTCCTCCACAATCTGTAACAGCAATCCAGTTCAACACTCATCTAGCACCCTTTCAAATAAGAATTCATAAAAGAAACCCAACTGTAAGAAAAAAATATAAACCAATTCTAGATGTGTAATGAAAACGTCATCCCCTTATTATGTGCAACACTTAATTTCCACATAGTTTCCAAATGTGTCTTCCCATAATATGCCCATACAAAGTACTTCTACTGTACAGAAATACATGTGCAAGGCAAAATAATGCCACACAGATTTTACTATTCAAAAAACAGGAAAGTGACAGACTAGCAACAGAAGCAAGGAGACAAATGCAGGGATGAGAGATAAGGCTATGCACATACAGGAGACTGCAATTCTTTGAAATGCAAAATGCAACCAGTTTACAGAAATGGTGGCTCAGTAAGAAAAAACTTTTGAGTGCGGGAATACCTTCAGAGTGCAAGTAAGTCTGTTTGGTTTTAAGTCTTGGTCCTCCATTGTTCTTGATCCATCAACAATCACATAAAGGTGACGCATCTGCATATCCACCATATACGAAAATCACTCACAGAATACATATTGAAATTAATTCATTATTCCATTTACTTTAAAAAGCCACTACTTCCTCCCTCCAAGGGGGAAACTCAGTAGATTGAGTGGTGCAATTAATGTCAACTTAGTAACGCATTCTTCCACTTTTCCCTTAAAACAAAAAAAAGCCCTCTCTTGAAAATTGCACACTGTTCTTCTCCTCTCATGACAAGCTACAAAACATGCACAGTTTGAACATTCACATCTTCATCTGAAGACTTCAGTGTTGTACAAAGCAATGTGGTTATTTGCAACACGTTTCCGTTAGGTCCATTTCTCACATCAAGAGAAAAGGACAGTGTGAGCACATGTGTTCTGACTTCTGCTGCCAAACACATCCTGTGTGTCAAACCTCCAACCCTGAATAGCCATGCTTCACATCCACACTGCCAACGAACAAAGAATGTTTAAAAATAAATAATAAAAAATGGTGGAAACTGCAAGGTTTGGTATGAAGCATGGTAGGCCAGCAGAAATGTATTTCAGATCCAGAATACCACCTCTAGGCAAGTGTTTTGGACTAAGGACAGAAGAGGGTTAAGGTATTAACATACCATTCCAAGCCGAACTTGTCCATGGTGTTCATAGAGTCTAACAAAACACAGAAGGATTTAAGTCAAATTCAAATGAGCGAATGGCTCTTAAAACGAAAGTCCAAACAAATCCAATACTAGACTTCTGGCAAAAATGTAGAAGTAACAAACTGCAGACACTTATTCACACTGAAAAACCCCACGACTCAATCACAGATTTCACAACTCTCAGAAAATAAATAAGAACTATTTCTTACTACCAGGTTTAAAGCAACTTTAAAATTTTATCCAAATTTGACAAATCAAGTTCTAATATAATTTGAAATAATGCAAAACTTAGTATTTTTTCTAGCAATTTTTCTCAAATTTGGAACAGAAATCTGTAGCCATGATACCAGAAGCTAGATTCTGTTTTGACTGGACAAGGGGCAATGTTTTTAACTAAAAGAGGATCAATTTAGATTAAAGATAAACATGTTTTTACCATGATGATGGTGGGACACTGGAGCAAGTTGCCCTGAGAAGCTGTAGCTGCCCCATCCCTGGGAGAGTTCAAGGCCAGGTTGGATGGGGCTCTGACCAATCTGGTCCAATGAAAGGTGGCCCTGCTCATGGCAGGTTGGTGTCAGATGGTCTTCAAGGTCCCTTCCAACCCAAACTATCCTGTGATTCTCTGATTTTGTATATTTAAAAAAAAAATTATGGAAGATTTCTCTAAGCTGTGCAGATTGCAATTGCAGTGCTCTGCACTGTTTCATCAGACCAAGACCTGTACCTTGCATACACATGGGATACATAGCCTGTACACATTCAGTGTTTAAATATAAAAATTAATTTTTCACCATTTTTTTCTGGCATGCACCTGCTCCTCTGAAGGAGAAAGGTCACAAAAACATCTTGCAGGCATGCCTTATGCTTAATTCATTAAAGCTTAATGCCACATGACCCAGTTTCGGTATGATCGAGCCCTTATAACTGACCAACCCAGTCCTGTGAGCAAGCTCGTGGCCACACCAAGTACCTCTTCCTCTTTGCCTTGAAGAGAATGTCCTCGATGGTTGCTTTCAGCGACCCGGACTCGTCTTCCTTAAGAATTTCCCTACGCAAAACAGACTGTTACAGTGGGCAGAGAGGAGAATTTTCCTCCTCTTTCGCCAGAAAGGAGCGAAAGGTGACGAGGGAAGAACATACCATGTTCTCTCGTAGCCTCCTTCCCAGCGCTTGGTCCGCTCGGGTTCGTCATCCATCTCTGCAGGGCCTGAGGGGGGCTGGGGGGGGGCTGAGCGGAGACCGCGAGAGACGCGGGGTGCTGAGGGAATATCAGGACAGTTCCGGGGAAACGAGAGGGTTCAGGGGTGACGAGGGGGACTGCGGGAAGAAGACGGGGGTGAGAGGGGGTCGGAGAGAGGAGCCGAGAGACGCTGAGGAGGGCGAGAGGGGCTAAGGGCAGCTGAGGGGAGCAGAGGAAGGCTGAGTAGAACCGCGGGACACAGAGGAAGCCCCGGGCCGCGACAGCCGCCAGGCTCTGCCGTCCCCGACACGTTGGCGCCCATCCTCTTCCGCCTCGGTGCGCCGAAAAAGCGCCCCGGCTGCCGCCCGAGCCGCGGAGCGACCCTTCCGGGAAGGTTCCGTTGTGTTTTCCACAATATCATCGAAATCCTCCAAGACCGGTCGTGGAGAGGACCAGCGCCTGGGGAAGACGCCTCACGGAGACATCGCTCGGAGCCCGCGATAGCGTCGCCGTGAGGAACCCCCTCGGTCGAGTCTCCGGGCACAGCCGCCAGGCTCATGGTACTGCCTGCGTCTCGGTGGCACTTCGGCAATTAACCGAGGCAATTTCAGTAATAAATAGAAGAACGCAGGAGCCTGGGAAAAGCACTGGATTTTAACACATGACTATGCTCATATGCCGGTTAAAGAAGGCAGCCATCTATCACACCGCCAGCAAAAGCAAGAAGTTTCAGGTATTTTGATGTTAAGTAATCATGTTTTCCATCTTCCTTAAATAATTCTGAGTATTCATGTCACCAAGAGTTTCCACTTCATAAGCACCACAGAGAGGATTAGCTCAAAACTAGCTGAGCTAATTGCTGATTGCTCTGCAGAGCAATTAAAACTTTACTGGATACAGTGGAAGTATGCCAAGACTGGGCTTCACCTCTTGAATTGCAGGAAAGTTACCGAACATCCGTTTCTGAGGAGTCTCACTCTGCATCCACGCAAGACAATACATAAGGAAGAAAACATGCAAACAGGAGTGGGGCAAAACTAACCACTTCTGTACCCTTCCCCTTATTGCATTGATCAGGAGCAATCTATAATTATAACGGAAAGAGAGGAGAAATTAATTAGCTTTCAGTTAAACCATACCTGGGAATTTTTTTTTTTTTTTTTTTTTCAGGAAAGCAATCTGAAGACAGGAAAAGAGGAATTCTTTGAGAAGTGTGGATTTGCTTCTTGGAACTGAAATAGCTATAGTATTAGAACACAGACCATCTTTTCTTTAGAAGGAAAAAGTCCAGTCTATAAAACACTGAAATGAAATGTCTTATAAGCTAGCAGGTGAATAAAAGAAGTGAGAAATGAGACTTCTTCCAGAATAGTTTATTTATTCTTCATAATGAGAATTTTGGTGCTGGACTGGGACACAGGATATACAGTAAAGTTATAAAGTTTTGTTTGATTAAAACTTGATTGTACAAGTGCTTGAAATCCCACCACAATTTCGAAATTAATAAATAACATACCGGATACTTTTTTTTAAAATTTCAAAGAAGTTAGGTTTTTTACTGCCATGAGCATTGGTAGTCAATATGCTGTCATGAAAGCTGGTCAGGCTATTGTGCAAGACAAAATTTTAGGCATGTTTGCTAGTCGCTGCTTTATTTGGCCTGAAAAAAATGTAGAATTTAGTAAAAAGTATGCCAATCTTGCCACAGTTGTTTTGATCTAGGATACTCAAATGCTTAAAAAGACAAGAAATACCAATCCAGTTTAGAAACGATAACATTTGTAGAAACACTAAGAATCTTAAGCATCTCGATTTGTAGATCTGTGGAGCCACGCAAGCATTTTCCAAGAGGAAGACTGGAGAATAAAACTTGCTGTGTACACTCAGGGTTTGAGGACAGGCTGTAATTAAAAGCAAGCCTACTGATGTAAGGCAATGTTCCTTGGTGATTCATTTATGTGTTAACTACCTTCTGCAAAAACCCAGTCACACGGTTAAAACCACACAGCACACTGTTTACACATACATGCGTACGTGTAGATTCAGAGCTGAGCCTAAGAAGGACTGCACAGAGAGTCTGAGGTGATAATCATCTAAAAACTTCAGTTTTCTCTGGAGTATGTCTTCTATTCTTTAAGAATATCAAGAGGCCATTTTCCTTAATAGTTCTTACGTTAACTTAGATTGAGGGATTCTCCCATCACTTTTCTCCTAATTTTTGCCTTGCTCCAAATTGCTTCAGCTTCTGGCCATTAATTCTTATTTCATTAATCTCAGTTTCTCTGAGATGAACATGTTAGACTAGTCTTAGACTAACAGTTTTTCTCCAGCATGTGTGTAGCATTGTAGACAAGACCCTTTTTGGTCATCCATTGGCAGGTTAGAGCAAAACCACCACACAGATTGTGCACACCAGAAGTGGTTGAGCAGCCCTGAGGCCTGTAACAGACACAGGACTGAGCAAGTAATTTAATGGTTGCAACACATTGCTGCAGCCATAGGATGGCCTGTGTACCTTAGGATGGTAGCTTACTTCTGTTGTGCCCTACATCAATCCTGTGTGGAACCCAAAAGGCAGGCAGAAGGGAGGATTTCTCTCCCAGCTTCTCTTCCCAACATTTGGAAAATCTGCTTGGCCACACCTGTGGCATCTTGCCAGGAAACACAAGAATCCACATACAGATGTTGTCACTTAATCTCCTCGTTCCAGGCACAGGTATGGTGTTCCCTTTACCTAATCCATTTGTTGGAAATTTTGCAGGAAAGAAGCAGCACGATGGTTCTCCACAGGCTATGCAGACACTGTCTAAGGGACCATGAGCCAGTTTCTCAAAGACTGAAACTCAGACCACTGTCAAAAGGAGCCTGGAGGTGGATCTCACTGTTCTACAGAAAGAAGACCTATTAAGTGTGCAGACTGTGAATATTCCAAAGAAAACATCAGTCAGGTTACTGTTAGCACTTTATCAACACCAGTTGATCCTCAAACTTGCACTAATCTTCTTCTGTTACTGATGCAATGCCCAGAACTCTCACTGAGAAAAAACGAGAAACCTGGGTGTACACTGAGAGGTCGTTTAGACTGTGGAGATTTGGACAAGTACTTCTCTTACAAAGAACAAGTATTCAGCAGAAGTACAAAAAACTGGCCCAACTCCTTTGTAAGGAAGAGAGGTTTCTCCTTTGAAATGAATACAAACCAGAACTAGAGAGAAAGGCACTGAAAAGAAAGAGAGTACAAGGCATAGCGCTGACTGTCACCAGTTCTCAGAATAATGAAAATACTGAGACACCTTCCAGGTAGATGCGGCTGAAGGCTTTGAAATGAAGAGGTGCCAAATTTTCAAATTCTCCTACTGTTCCCATGGCATCTTGTGCTATTTACTTCATCCACTGAAGCTCTTGGAATTAAGTGGCTGATAAAACTGGAATCCCAGTTTTACGAATATGAAGGTGGGTGCATGGTCATCAGGATTGCAGTGTGAATGATAAGGGCTGAAAAACCAGAAGGGCTACAATGGTCTGAGTGAGGTATGTTAATATATTTCCAGCAGTAAAAAGCAGAGTACCATGACCAATACTAAACTGGAAATGGCTTTCCTGATGTTCTTCCTTTAAATTGAGGCAAAAGTTAAAAACTTTCTTTCAAAGAAAAAACCAAATCACTGACAAATATTTGCAGTAACTGTAATCAGAGCACCTTTTTCAAACAAAATGTCTTTATAAGCAAAAGGCTGCATTGGTGAGGTTTTTTTAATATAAAAAACATATTTCAGAATAGACAAATTGCAGTCTTAGAAAACTGTAAAAAACTATCAATGTTTCCAACAATTCTAGTAGATAGAAAAAGTTTAAAAAGTAAATGAAGATATGAAGAAGGATACAAAGAGAAAATTTACTGGCTTATGAAAATACTTGCACATACAAACCTATCCCCAGCAAAATATCCCCAAGAAAATATAAAAATATATAAAGAATTTATGCAAATATGTTCTGGAAAGTACATCTTTTAATACATTTTACCGGGCCTTAGAAGAGGATACTAACAATTTATACTTTGAATGAGAATTCATTTTGCTGTACTTACTCTCTGAATGCCAAGTTCACTAACAGCTGCGGCACAGACAAAAAGTCCTGCTACTTGCCGATGAAGAGTGAAGTCCTTAAACACATGTACCCCTAACAGCATGATCCAGAAGGCAGGCACATCACACTGACCTACAGCAACACTAATGGAACATTAGTGTGTCTCCTCCTCTACCTCTATTCCTTTAAGGCCAAGTAGAGATTTGTTGCATCATCTCTGAAGAGGGCAGTACAAAAACCAAACCCAAGTCCCCCTTCCCCCAGCTGCTTAAGTAAGAAACTATTTTTCTCTCTTGTTAGGCAAAATTCAAGATGATTTCTGGTGTAATGTACAGCATTTGGAAATACAATACAAAAAGAAAATTTCTTATTAAACTAGCTTCTGAATTGCCCAAATTATTCAATACACTTAGGCAGTGCACAAAGAAAGAACAGCTCGGCTCTTTCTGATATCATTAAGATGTCACATATAAATAAAATCCAAAATTGTTAACAGCATTTCTGTGCAAGGTTTCCACAAGGTATTTGGAAACTGCTTTCGCTGGTAGGCTTTGCCAGTTTGCAAATGAAGTATTTTCAAACAAAGTACTCATATTTAGGAGGCCAGGATTTGCACTAATGAAAGCAGAATGTTAGCAGAGGTTTCCTAACTTACAACTTCAGTTACAATTGGATCTGTATACAAAACTTATCAGTAATGTACAACATCCAAATACATGATAGTGATTAAGTAATCCCCATATGTGTACTGTCCAAAGGATAAATAAATAGGTTAAAATACATGTATCTATTTTAAAAACAGAAAATAGTATCCATGAAGTGAAGGCATTGCTAAGTTTCTACATTCCAATTCATAACTTTATCATAGTCCTGAATTCGTTGTTTTATGTGAGAAAGCTTATTCTTCAGATATTCACAACGTTCCTTTTTCTCCAGAAACGCAGGATCCTGCCAAAAATACAAAACCCTTTACATTAATATATTAGGCTTTCAGACTCTTCCAAATATAGTCTATTATCAATTTTGTTCTTGACTAAAAGGACAGTATGTGAATATTCTCAAAAAATCACATTCTTTTTCCCTGGCCTTTTTTTTTTTCCTGTTTCCCCTTCCTTCATGAAAGGCCAGAAGAAAATGTTCAGCCTTTATATGCTGTAGTTAGCAAAAAGAGCTGTTTTAAAACAGAAATCTGCATAAATTACATCCTTCAACATAATTTAAATTTAATACATGTATTTGTTGTTTGTGCAATAAATCCTTCCCCCCCCCCAAAAAAAAGCAATGAAGTTTAACTAAAATGGGCAAAAACTCTGAATTCCATGGAAGAAAAAAATTGTATTTGTAATGCATAATGTTTTTAATGGAACACAGATACACATTTGCTGCCTGCATTTATAAATTACAAAGAGAAACCTCTTGGATTACACTGAAAATTACTTTTAGAGAGTGTCTAAATTCCATGCCTCAAAAAATACAAAACGTCTTTTCAAGGGTAAGACTATGTTTTCTGTTTTTATCCATTGGCTGTGTCAGTCAGTGAATGTAACTGAACTGATCTTCTGAGTGCAGAATGTTAAGAGATGAAGCATACTCTCAGAAGACAGAAACGCTCAACTCTTGGGTTGTGGTTTGGGGTTTTTTCTGACATGTGGCTACTAGTATCATTATTCTTAAAAATGCTTGTTGGCATGAGTGTATGGGTTGTATCCTAACTTTGCCAAAGTTTTAGATGACAAAATATACAAAGCACTACAGATACCTGAGGTAACCTGACATACTGAAATCTGCCTAGTGTCAGAAGTACTATTTACACCCTCCTTGCTAGTCATTAGATTCAATAGTAATGTAAATCTAAAACCACTTACATTTTTCTTCTTCTTGTATTCTTGCAGAACTTTTGATATCCTTTCCTGCTCCTAATGAGAAACCACAAATTTTTAAGCTTTGAGTGTGCTCCAAATGTAAATTCTACAAAATACTCATCAGAATTCTCATGTGATCATTACAATATTTTGGATGTAAATCTTGTATTTGAGAAATAATGAAAATACATCAACTGTGACTGACTAGAACTTAAAAGCTACTAGTATGAAAAAAAGAAACAAACCCCCCCAGAGAACCAGGTATACATCTTAACTGGAACCTGGTACCCCTAATTAATGCCCAGAGATGATGTAACATATAGGGAAACTTCCTCTCACACCAGGTCACAGCCAGCATTAGAAAACCTTGTGCCCTAACTGAAGACAGTCGGAAACTGCGTAATACCACCTAATACAACTCTTTTCCGTGAGCCCATTTCACAGGTACTCACATATATGCTTTCAGGATGGTGTGGAAGCTGTTTCAGCAATGCATCCAGCTCATCAAACTTTTTTAATACAGCATGAACTTCCACAGACAGTTCTTTATACTCAGCAAACTGATCATTGAATACTGCTTTGTACCGGTCTCTCATTTCATTTGTTTGAATTACAGGGTATTTCCTGGGGGAAAAAAAAGTTAAGAACTAGTTTTAGAGATACAACTTACTAACAACATTAAGCCTCTTCACCTTGACAGTGTATTTCTGTAATTTTTCCTAATCTCATAACCTGCTGAAATTTGCATGTCTGTAAAGCATTGAAATCAGAGAATCACAGTATAGCTGAGGTTGTAAGAGACATCTGGAGGTTATCTGGTCTGACCTCCTGCACAATCAGGAACACTTAGACCAGGGCTGTGTCCAGACAGCTTTTGATATCTCCAAGCATGGAGACTCAGTCTCTCATGGAAACCTGTGCAAACTCTCACAGAGAAAAATATTTTCCTAATATTCAGGTGAAACCTCCCTTGTTTCTATTTCTGCCCATAGCCAATGGTATAAAAATTAACTTATTATATCAGACTTAGAAAGGTCTACCCTTTAAAAGGGAGCATGTTACAAATTCAGCCCTTAGAAAGTACAAGAATAGTAAAATTTCAGGCCCTAAAAAGGCAATTTCCCATGTATTTTGGTTTTTTTGTCTAATATCTCTATAGTGGTCTTTTGTTCTTTTGGCAGTCATTGTTCTTGCTAGATTATAACATTCTGCTTCAACATTTGAGGCTTGTGTGTGTTTGATTTTTTAATTAAGACTCCTTATTTATAGTTACTGGTCTTATGCCACTGATACCAGCCCCATCTTCTCTACTTTTTAATGTTAACTTAACACACAATGATGAATTCCCATAGCACGTGGGAACTCATGGAAGAGAAACCACAAGTGAAGTGTATATAGGAGAAATGCAGAGTGAAAAACATTATTCAAGTATCCTCCAGTAAGCTGGTCCATCAAAATCAAGTCACTTACGCTAAGTAGTCTGGCATCACTATAGGTTTAGGAATGTGGCCTGCAGGTATATGACCATTAAGTAGCTCTGGTTTTCTTTCCAGTGATTTGAGCTGCCTGTAACTGACTTCTTCTCTTGGTCTGTCATCACCTTCATACTGTTTCATAAGAGAAAGAATTTTTTTCTTAATGAAATCACTTTTAGATAAATCACAAAATACGCAACTTTAAGATACATGTATTGAGCAGCAATAGAAGTAAATCACAGGTATTTCTTACAACTCTTATTGTAATTAGAAAATCAGTTTAATGAGTTACAGTAATGCTTCTCACACAGATCTTCAGTCCTAACGGCAGTACAGATAAATACTTCTGGAGGTTTGGAAAGATTGGTTTGCATATCTTAAAAAAACAGTGTAAGGAAGTTTCGTTCAGTATTCATTTAATTTGCGAATGAACTGGAATCATTCGGTTTTTTGGAGCTCCCTTTTCTCCCTGTTTCCTATTGCACAATTCATCCCTTGATCCAGAAATAAAAACATGTGGATCTTGTTAGAACACAAACAAACTGATCTGGTACTGAATCAACAGAGGAAACAGTGGTAGAAAAATTCACAGTGTCTAACAGGAGACATTTAAGACCAAAATTAATATATTATAGTTTCTCTGGAAACCCTATACAATCTTTGCAGTGTATGCAACGGCACTTTGCGTGGCTGAAACACTAACATTGCTGATGCTTTAAAACTGGCAGGGGGGTCTTTGGAGCAGTCTCAGAGACCAAGGAAGCAGCTCAACTCACAGGACACCTACACTGTACTTCTGCTGGCTCTCCTGCAAATTAGGCACGCAGCCCGGAAGAAAGCGAGTCCCAAACCTATCGTGCATAAGACGACCTGCTGTTTTAGTCATGTCTGCCAAACTCTGTGATGAATACTACAGAACTTGCCGCCTCATAGAAAAGGGTAAGAGCACACGGAGAGGCAGCCATCACATCTGCTATTTTACAGTTTTATAGATTTTATAACCTAGCCTAACTAGGAGTAAGTCCTTTTACAAGCTCCTTTTGAATCTTCTAGGCAGGAGACTGCTGCCCAAACTAATTTAAAGAACTAAACCTAATCTCTTCGAGGTCAAAAAAAAAAATTAAATAGTCACAAGGAAAAGAATAACCATTTAGAATCACCAGTAAATAGAAAAATAAATACCTATTTCCTACCTTCTTTTCTGGAAAAGAGGATTGTGTTTTCATCTATCAAAAAAAAGGGGGAAAGAACTAAGTTTCACTTTCAGCAAAAATAGTATGCAAAAACACAGACTCCAAAAAATTTAAACATTTTCAAAATCATATTGTACATAAAATTACATTTATATTTAGGTATGATGAAATTCAGGATAAGGAATATTTTCAGATCCACTAATGTAAAGACTTGTTGTTTAAGGAAAACCACCACCCAAACCCCACAACAACAGGATTTCCGAGAGCACAGCTGTAGGGAACAGCTTGCAGGAAATACTCCATCCATTTCTCAAGCTCCTTTATTATTATTTCACATTCCAGCCCATGTTAACTACTAACACTCTGAGATGTACCTAATTCATTGCCTAGAACACACAACAGTGCACTAACTGGTAGCTCAACCTGCAGCTGTTTTGCACAGCACTCTCCAGAGTCTAACCTCTATCATTAAGGTATTCTCTTTAGATATGTTTAGTAACTAGACTAAAAGAAGTTGATAGTAACAGGGAAGAATGAACACCTTGTGTGTAACTCCGGCAATCACCTCATCCTTGCAGGACATAGTATCAATTGGTTAAAAAACTTTTATTGAAGAAGTATAATTAGTTTTCAAAAGTCTCAATTTTATGCAAGATGGTATACTGGAAACCACTATTAAATGAAAATCCTGCAAATCAAACTGCAGTCACAGAGCAGAGGAAATGCAACTTTAAACTCTCTCCTTCCAAAATCACTTAAAGGCTGACCCCTCCTTAAGTTAGGTTTATGTACGTTTCACATGTATTAAATTTCGTGCTATATTAAGTCTTAATCATTTTTAAAGGGCTTTTTGGTGGTATTTTCAAATGAAGGACGTTTTACACAAATTACTTTGAACTCTTTAGGTTAGAGTGTTAAATTTCTACTGTTCTAGTTTATCATTAACGAGGCAAATACTGAATGCTTCTAGTATGCGCAAGGCCAGTAGTCAGGCAAAATATTTGACATGAAAAAGATGTAACTGACTGAAATTTGAGACATCAAAATCTAGCCAAGGCTGTTCCTACTAATATTTGCTGATAACTATTGTGAGGAATGCTGAAAAGGCCTAAAGAAGTTGCTTGGAGTTTTGCTTGCAAAGTAAAAATCAGTATTTCACATTCTTAGGTTTATTCACACTAGCACTTGATGTGCTGAACCCACAGTTTTCAAATTAATGCTAGGTGGCTTTAAGCCACCTAACCCTGCTGAACAGATGAACATTGTTCGTTTCCTCCTTTGTTTGAAAAATACTCACTAGGAAGTAGTTCATCAGCTGACTCAAGAAGAGAGCCCAGTATTACAAATGGAACAGAGCCAGGTCCTTGCCCAAGGTGAACATTAAAAAAAAAGTGTCCAAGACTTTGGATCTGACACCTCAAAAAGGCCATTCATTTGGCAGTTTCTAATAATGTAAGACTGGGTAAAATTCAGCCTCAGGGCTATAGATCTGCTGCTGCAGAGAAGACACTTGATTTGACTGTCTGCGCCATGATACGATCTTACAGCTGCTCCCCATCATGTGGTACCCGCTAGACAGAAAATGGTAACTGATGACTTACCTCCTGTTCCATTAATTCCCTGCGCCTCCTGGCCCCTTCGTGCCTCCACAACTTTAGGGAAACCATTGCACTAATTAGATAGATGATCACCGTGACAAACAAGAAGATGATTGCTGCAGTCTGACCGCCCTCCACACGGCAAAAAGCCGCATTTATCGGCGTCTTAAACACCTGATAATAGCAGAGCCCACCTCGGTTGGTATCGTTTACGTACACTATGGCAGCCGACATGTACAGGAAGAATAAGGCCACATTGATCCCAAACTCGGTCAGAGGCCACCAGTTGGAATCGAGGAGGATAGTTCGGTAGTACATGGACATGCCCAGCACGAGCAGCACTATGGTGACGATCCACGCCATTCCCGCCACCACCAGGATGAAAGGCGTTTTGGGCCCGCTGTAGGAGTATCCCCCATAGGCGCTGCCCGCCCCGTATCCGTAGGGCTGCGAGAACCCGAACATGTTGTACCACTCGTTGTCCTTGTGCACGTAGGCGGTGACACAGGCGAAGACGGCGGCACCCAGCAGCAGTTCGGCCACACCGAGGATCCTGAGCAGCCCTGCCCAGGACTTCATGTAGGCGTACCGCTGGTGGTACTCCTCCACCCGCTCGCTGTACGTCTGCCCAGTGCCGCCGCGGCGCTCCAGCGAGTCCAAGGGGTCTCCGGATGGCAGCATGGCCTCGGCCTCCTTCCGAGAGTTGTAGCTCCCGCCCGACCCCCCGAACGGGTCCGTGTAGGAGCCAGGCACCGCTTTGGTCCCCGGCTGCAGCGGGGCGGGAGAGGCAGGCGGCGAGCACTCGACCCCGTCCGAGATATACCTGATGTCTGAGGCCGTGCTATCCCAGCTGGAGCCGGGGTGGCGTCTCCCTTTGAAGAAGTTCTTCCACGAGTCCGGAATGAACCGCCGAACCGGCTTGAGCTCTGNGCGAGCTCCGCGACATGGCCGGCACTCAGCCCGGGCGCTCCCCGGCCCCGCTCGGCTCACCCGACGGGAGAGAACTGCCGCGGGGTCCCAAGGGCAGGCGGCGCCGGAGAAGGACGAGCCGGGCGGAGAGCACCCACTGGCCCGGGAGCAGCCGCCCAACACCTGCAGCGCTCCGGCGGCCTCACCTGCGGCGGCCCCCCGGCCTTCGCCCGGGGAGGCGGGAGCTTCCGGCCGGCCAGCCGGGGGGGGCGGGG
>VXBN01005366.1:125817-139559 GCA_013397395.1 Sinosuthora webbiana
TTACACTCTACAAAAGTATTGGTTGAAATGTAAAAAATTGCTAAGTGCTTTGGTATCCTCATGAATAAGCTATTTTTGATAAGCACATAAAAATTTATATTTACCTGATAGTTTAATGTGGCTGAAACTGCACAAGTCTAAACTTAACATTAGGAATATTTTATGGTATTTGTACATTACTTTTGTCTCCATGGACAGGGGATTACTCTCTCAGAAATACAGACAGACACTAACTTGGACACAGAGAACAGAATTGTCAGAGGCCCTCAGTTTATTTTTCCATTTAAGGAAAAATACAAATGTACCTCTTCAAGCAAATATTTTCATAAAAGTAGCTTTTAGTAAAATATGTGACTAGTTTAACCTTGAATGGAAATCTTATTGGCACTATTTACTTATCTAACAGATTTATGTGTAATATCTCCCTCAAAGCAACAAGCATTTACCTTTTTACTAATAAGGAACTTCTGGGGCTCAGATATAGACCAGAACCCCATACTTTTGCTGTAGTTCAACAGTCATTAAGAATTCTCTGTCATCTATACTAAACTAGACATATGAAGCAATATAGCTTGTAAGAAAATAATTGTCTTCTGCCCTTCATTAACAGTTAGGGAAGAATCTAGAAGTTCAGTTTCAGGGTATAAAAAATGCATATAAGAAATTACATTCACATTTCTAGATATATTCTTTTATTCTATTATCCACAAAGGACAATAGCAGTACTCAAGTATTCATTGTCTCTCTGGCATCATCTATGTCAGAAAAAAAGTCTGCATAGCTGTGGTGAAGGTATAGGTTGAACATTTTTGCAGACACGTGATTTTTTTACACTATCTTATTTTTAAAAAATCATACAAACAAAACAGAAATAAATTAGAAAAAAATAGTTCAGGCTTTATGCATTGTAAAAGGAAAAACATAATATAAAATCTAAGATACCTTTAGATGGTTAGGGAGCTGGCGTTCATGACCTGAGAAGTGGTGCTCATATACAGGAGGAAGGCTGTTTTCTTAACAGCAAAAGCTAATGGTGAGGTGATGGGACAGAAGACTTTGCTGCCTTAGCTCTGGTGATTAGAGAAAGGTGAGTTCAGATTCCTCCTGACACCACAGAGCAGAAGGATCAAAGGCAGCTGTGAAAGGCTGCAGCAAAGAAAGTTCCACGCCTATCATGAGCTGGTCAGAGAGAAAGAGAGGCAATGTCTGTCAAAATTAGAGTACAGATGAGGAGCAGCAAGAACAGAGATGTGTAACTGCATGAATAGCAACTTAACATGTATATTGAACAAGATTTTAGCAACTACTGCCTCCATCGACCAATATGTTACATCATTTTCAGTTTCCAGGACATTCTTGATGCAGGCCTAAGTACTTAATTGTATAGTCAGTATTACATAGTCGACATCTAATTAGTTACATTATGCTTTATTAAATTATTTTCATATCCCCTCCTCTCCTTATTTGTCCTCAAATGATTTTGGAACTATGCATTGTTACCTAAACATGGACAGCCAGTGGCATCATAGATCCCAATTTAGCTGAGTGCAGATAGTATTGCAATATAATAAGTATAAAATTCTTATGAACCACAAATGTTAAAAACCCACACTGTGGCTCCATACTAGGAGCAGACAGGAAGTAAATTTACAGAACCTGAGTGTATAAAATGTTGAATTTTCAATTGTAGGAAAATGGAAAGCATTATAGAGAGGTGGAAAGGGAGACAGGGAAGAGAGGTAGAAGAACCTTCCAGGTCAGAAAGGGTTTCACACATATTTCTCTCTCACAACAGACATAAAGGAGGTGAGAGAAAAAGGAGAGAGGAAAAAACAGCAGAAGTAATCACACCCATATACACAAATAAGTGAAGCAGTAGCTGAGGGGCTGCAGCACTGTTTTGTAATCTTTGAAGAATACAAAACCTAACCACAACACTGTTTCGTAATCTTTGAAGAATACAAAGCCTAACCACAACACTATAAATTCTGTACAAAAAGGAAATTTTGCTTTTACACAAGGCAACAAATATCATGGCTATTTACCTGGCTTGCTGTGTGTGATAGCACATGAACATGCTGAAATTAGAGTTATCCAGTTTTATTACATACATGCAGTAAATCTTAATTAAAGCATGAACTATTTAGGTAATAGATGTAGACAGCTGCAACTGAAGTTACCACAAACATTTATTACTGTTTTTATACTGTTATTATGTCCAAGCACTAATTAGAGGTGAACCTAAGCCTCACTTTAGCAACCCTAGCTACTAGAAGCTGACATTTTTTTCTCATTGAGAATGAAGAATGAATCAAAGCCTTCTAAGTTTTGCAGCAAATAATTTCCCCCTGAACATGCAAAATACAGATGAAAGCATCTTTACCACCTGGCATCTCCTACTCTTCTGAAATATCAAATATGCTTTCCTTGTTCTGGATACTGCTGTCACTTCATGTTTGAGGTGAGGTCCCTTTCCTCTTTGACCAAAAGTGATTTTCCAATGAGACAGCAAAGCAATAATTTAATCAGGATAAAGAGCATGATTCCATTTTTTTAAGCTCTCTACTTATTACATTGCTACTGATAATGTTCTAAATTGGAAAATGATTAAGAAATATTATGAACAGAAAAGGTTTTATGAATAGAAGCACTAAAAGAAAAAAAAAAATATTAGGAAGGCAACTTAGTCACCAAAACTAGCAAGCTCCATTCAACTTTTGTGCCTTAAGCTAAATACATGATGTGGAGTATTTTTTGAATAATGAATAATTGATCTAAAAGAGAACATGTCATTCTTGGTTACTCATTCTAGCTCTGATGAGTGTACAGCTTGCCTCTCTTCTAAATTTCTTCTTTATAAATAAAATAGAAATGCAAACATACATAAATCATCTTTCGGTTGTATTCTCTTCACATATTAATTTTTCATCTATTTGCATCACCTGCATAATTTCCTCACTGAAATATAAGAAGGCAAAGAAATTGAATAACCTTTCATTTAGGTTATTTTTCTAAGAACCCTTCTTACAATGATATGAACTACAAGGAATAAACACCTTCTTTAACTTAATACTCAGATTTTAAACCCATAGTTGGATTTAGTTGCAGGTGAAAGCTCTTTATTGAACTAAGGGAACTTAACCTTTAATATTTATCTGCCTATTTTCCAGTGTTTACCATGGTTCCATTAATACTGCCAAAGTGAATGTATTGCTTGTGCTACACATACAGAAATGCAGAACAAAAATTATGTGTGTAAAAAGTAATACTATATTCTGACAGCACTCAGGAGATCAGCATCAAGGTAAGGTCTCCCCTTTTAGCTAGGTTTGCTAAAATTTACAAAATATCACCGAATACAAATTTGTTATCTAAGTGAAACACCTGAACAACTGAGCAGTTTTCCTTTGACAGAATCATCCCTTCTCATTAGTCTCCATTAAATAATATGCTGGACAGCAGTGTTCAGTGGAGTATGATTTGAGTATCTAATTCTGACATATCATGTGTACAAGTTGTAAAACTGTTACCTTTGTTTTCTGAAGTTTTCTTTGTAACTCTGGTTTTTATAGTTCAAGATAGTTTGTTTAAAATTTAAGGTTACTTTAGGACTATTTAGTTTTTCTACAGTATATTTAACCTCTTTAGTAAGCTACAGTGAACTTCTCTTGGATATGCTCATCCATTTACCCATATAATGGCATGAATTCCAAAATACCAATTTTTAATGAGAGTTATGTGTCATCTTCTACTAATGCACACAAAACAACATAAACTTAAAATGTTATCACCAGAATAAATTTATTTTCATGTGTACAAGTTAAACCTAGAAACACAACTTTCTCTTCTCTGACATACAGCTAATACATCCCAAATATAATCCCAGCTCTTCAATTTACCAGCAGCTGTTGCCACTTCAAAGCAAAATGAATAATTTCAGAAGTGCCATACAAAATCAATGGGCTATTTCATAAATGCTGCAAGTCTGGAGGTAACAACCTAAATAAGTATACAGAATATAACAGTGAAAATATCTCCCCTAAATAAAAGTTACATCATAATAGCTTTGGTCTGTAAAGTCACAGTGATTAAAAAAAACCTATCAAGAATACAGGGCATTGCATTAAATTACATAAATATTTACATTACAGATATCTAATATTGGATTTTGGCTAACTAATTTTGAGGTTTTGCATTACAGACATAACCCTTCTACATATTCATTATCAAAAAATATTATTCGTGCTCCAGACCAATACATCAAAAATGTTTTGCACAGCTCTCTTTACTAAGTTTCAACAGGGAAAGGTACATAATGGTATAGCAGAACTGGTCAAAATGTCATTTAACTTTCACCAGAATCATATGCCTTTATCTGTCACAGAAGAAAATGGGAAATTGTTTATTTCACCACCTGAAAAACCTTTCAAATCACATTAAGAGAGCTTCTTGCGTGAACATAACTCTATTCTTTATTCTGCAAGGAATAGTTTACAACATCCCAAGTAACAGGAAAAGATAGGAGAGGGCTCTTACCCTTCTAGATAGGAGACAGAAGTGACATTTGCTTTCTCCAGTTTTTGGGCAGTGCCCACAGTTGCTGTGATTGGTCAAAGGTTGCTGAGAGGGGCCTCACAGTTACATCTGCCAACTCCCTCAACACCCAGCACTTGAAGGGTACATCCCATCAGGGGCCATGGACTTAATTATTTCCAGTTTGCTGAAGTATTCCCTGACCTAGTTCTCTTGCACCAAGGCTAAATCCCTTCTAACCTCAACCACGCTGTCATTCTGTGTTCTCTACAAAGACCCTGAGAGGCTTTGGCTCTTTGAGTCCTAAGAGCACTACATTCAGAGCAGTAAGCAGACCAGGATTTTGTAGTAAAGAAAAAGGCAAAAGGAGATAAAGAAGCAGACACAGCAATCAATATTCCACAAGAGACAGTAAGCATAGTGAATATTGGAGAGGTTCTGCTTTTTGTAAGATTGTTGAAAATTACTGTTAGCTGTTCTGCAGAGGAGGGCTCAGACTACTGTTCACAGTTTATGGCAATCTATTGAACAGAATAAAATCCTTTACTGAATGGAGAGGTCTGTAGAGCCAGAGGGGACACTACAGTAGATGCTACTGCTCTGACAAAAGAAGCAGATTAAGAAACTGATAAAACAACAGATCACTGGGCCACTTCTGGAGAAAAGAGCAGGATGAAAAGTAAATAATCTGCTTGATAAAGGACATACAAAACTTGCTATGGAGAGCGCAGTTGAGGAGCTCATAAGTCTAGTGAGAGAAAATGACCTCATCAAAACTATTATAATTCAGTGACTACTACACTGATGAATACAGCCTTTCAGGTTATCTAGCATGCAGTGAGACAAAGTGTGACAAAAAGTAAAAAAGGACTAGAAGTCCGAGTGTGGACATAATCTATGAGGGAAAAGTGATGGACACAATGAGGTCTCCTAATACGAAAAAGCAACAGAAGAAATGCTGGAAACATTAGCAGTCTACAGCTTCCTCATGAGAAGTGGAGGGGCAGGCACTGATCTCTTCTTTCTGGTGACGAGTGACAGAATCAAGGAAATGGCATAGAGCTGTATCAGGGGATGTTTATGTTAGATTTCAGGAGAAGTTTCTACACCCAGAGAGTGGTTGAGGGCTGGAACAGGTTCCCAGAGAAGTGGTTAAAACACCAAGCCTGTCTGAGTTCAAGAAGTGTTTGGACAATGCTCTCAGTAGCTGGCAGGCAGGTTTGGAGGTTCTGCTGGAGAATATTTATTATTGCATGGCACTACACAGGAAGAAGAATTCTGAGTGATCAGGAGCACTCAGCTACACAGAAGCAAAGATGTAATGGATGAATTCTGATGCAATAACTGCAAAATGGCATAATGCTCAGCATGATGTAGTAGAGTGAGGAAGGAGGACTGGGAGGACATGTAGATTTGTTGTGTTTGTCTTCCCAAGTAAATGTTACACATGACGGAGTCCTGCTTTCCCGGGAATGGCTGGACACCTGCCTGCCCATGGGAAGCAGTGAATGAATTCCTTGTGTTGTTTTCCTTCTGTGTCCAGCTTTTGCTTTACCTATTACCTGTCTTTATGTCAACCCAGGAGTTCTGTAACTTTTACTCTTCCAGTTCTTTCTCCATGGTAGTGGAGTGAGAGAGTGGCTGCATGGTGCTTGGTTGATGACTTGGGTTAAATCACAATACCTTCTCATCCACTGCCACTGGCACTTGCCCACAGTGCCAGGTCCCTCTCCACTTACTATGTCTGCAATGCTTCTGGAAGCCTGAGCTCCTGGCCAGCTGTTTATTGGTGCTCCTCAAAAACACCAGCAATGGAACCTCATCCCATAGACACAGGAAGGAGCTATAGTTGTCTCTCCAGAATAAGTTACAAGGGACAACCTTCTTTCTACTCCAGGAAGACCAAGATCCTGTTCTTGGTGGGATGTGCTGTCCCATCAATTGTTCTCTTCAGTGAGAAAGGCAGATGAGAGACAGGGAAGAAAAAGTGGAAAAGAAAGGGAGGAAGGGAGACAGAAAGGAAGGAAGTGAGAAAGGAAAGGGGAGAGAGGGGAGAGAGAAGGACGTAGGGAAGGAGAGAGGAAATAAGGAAGGGAAGAAGAGTCACTCCATCATCCAGACACTTCCTGACTTTGAGGGTCAGCCAAGGGATCAGCTAGGAGTGTCCTCCTTGAAGCCTATTTCTTCAACCAAGTGTAGCTTTACAAGCAACATCAGGGCCACTGTTTTCTTTTGCCAGATCAAATCTGTTCTGAGTGCTATGATCAGTCACAGAACTCTGGTTATCCCTACAAATTGGTGTTTGGATTTAGAGAAGCTGCTCTGAAGCCCCAGTGCCCTGTACTCTGGAAGGAGCACCATCCTTTCTGTCACAGCCTGTCATGGCTGGCAGGCAGGAGCCAGCCTGTTTGCCAGAAACCCTTCTGACCAAGGGACCTTGGGTCCTTCCTGTGCCCTTGGTCACAGAGAAAGGCATTGTATGGAGCACCATGTTCATTCCATCTGTGCATAGGCACCATTGGCCTTTATTTGGCACATTCTTCAACATAAATGCACTGCTCCCTTTTCATTGAGAATTTCTTCCACTGTCATAGCTGCAGCAGGATTTCCTGCAGGAGGAGGTACCACCAACAGGGCCCTGCAGTACTGTGGAGGGTCATGGGATCAGGGACAGGTCCCAGGTTAAGGGAGACAAAGCAGAACTCAGTGACTGTGTCAGGGAAATAAAAATTTATTTTCTGTCTTTTGAATAAAGACTTGCTGGAGCCTTGATTGTGCCACAACTGGAGTGGCCTCTTGTAGGGCTGGGAGAGTTCTGGGGGCCGGGGGCCCTCCTCTTCCGGGGGTGCCGGGACCCCCTGCCTGAGAAGTTCCTGCCTTGGACGGGTCTGCATTTTCTGCCCTGGGCAGAACCTGACTCTTCCACTTCCCTCAGCTCCTCCTGGGCCTGCACCTGCTCTGCAGGCAAGGACACAGATAAGGGACAGTCAGAATCCATGCAGAAGGCAATTTGTGAGGTGCTGGCTTGGTCCTCCATGTCAGAACCTTCAGGGCTGCTTGTAGGGGAGGCAGGATTTTGCTCCCAGGAGCTAGTGGAGCTGGCTGCAGGGCCATGGTCCATCTCCCCAGGAGTGTAGGATTGTAGTAGCCTCTGGGCCTCCATGCTGCATTCGTGCACAATGACATTAATAAGGCCATAGACCAGTGGTGCTGTATATCCCTCAAGGTCAGGTTGCAGCATCTGGAACAACATGTTCCCATCCAGACCACAGAGGCATAGGGCCTGCAGGATGTGTCCTTCTGCATTCTTTGCCAGCCACCACTGGGACCCATATATTGCTTCCAGTCTTTGACACAACCAGGGCAGCATAGGGTCTAGGAGATGCTTTTGACCTTGGAAGAGTTCTGCCCACACCTTGGGCAGGATGCCCCCCACAGCCTCTGGCCTCATAGCCCTCTGCTCAGGTGGGGATAGTGTCCCCTGTGGAGAAGAAGGCAGGGATGGCACAGGGCAATGGGGGCTGTTTTCAGACAGGTGGCTGGGAGCTCTTCCTGCCTGGCTTCGGATCTCTGGCAACTCTCCAGAGGGTGTGACAAGACACTGTAGATAGTCATCTTCTCCACGCACAGAAAATTTGACAATCAAAATCGTTCTGCTGCAGACTGGGCATGCTGGTTTCCTGTCTGTCCAATGCATGATGCATCCCAGGCAGAATTGGTGGCCACAGGGCATTGCATAAGCAGCATCCTCATGAGCATCATGGCAGATGGGGCAGCTCCACTCTCTCTCTGTGGGCCTTTCTGTACTCTGGAGGCTGGGGGCTGTCCTTTCTGTGGGGTGCCGCGGTCCCCTGTGTGAGTGTTCCCAGCCCTGACAAGGCACAGCAGGATTGTGCCTGCCGTCCTGGGCAGAGGAACTTGCCACCACTTCCCCCTGCTCTTTCAGGGGCTGCACCTGCTCTGTACCAATCAGCACAGATGGCTGGAGGATGCGGAGTGCACAGAGGGCAGCTTCTGAGGTGCTGGGTTGGTCCTCCATGTCAGAGCCTGCAGGGCTGCTGGCAGGGGGTGGATGCCAGGTGAGAGTCCCTCCCTGGGAGCTGGTGGAGCTGGTAGAGTGGGAACTGGCCTCCTTCCCAGCAGCATGGGAGCACAGCAGCCTCTGGGCCTCCTCACTGCATTGGCCCACAATGAAATTTACAGTGCCATCAACAAGCTGTTCTGTATATTCCTCCAGGAGAGGCTGCAGCACCTGGACCATGACCTCCCCATCTGGACCGCAGAGGCACAGGGCATACAAGATGCTGTTCTCTGCTCTCACTGCCAGCCACCACTGGGACCCATATATTGCCTCCAGCCTCTGGCGCAGCCAGGGCAGCATAGGGTCAAGAACATGCTCTTCTTTTTGGAAAAGTTCTGCCCAGACCTTGGGCAGCAGGCTACCCACAGCCTCTGCCCCTGCAGGCCCCTGCTCAGCTGGGGAGGGTGTCTCTTGCACAGGAACCACTCCTGGGCGCTGGCAGCTGTTTCCATCCAGGAGGCCAAGAGATCTATCTGCCTGTCCATTGGTCTCTGGTGATTCTCCCCGGGGTGTGATGACACACTCGAGGTATTTTTGTTCCTGAAGAGAAAACCTGACAGACTCTATCAATCTTCTGCAGAGTGGGCACTCTGGTTTCTTCTCTGCCCAACGCAGGATGCAGCCCATGCAGAACTCATGGCCACAGGGTATCACATAAGCGACACCCTCTTGCTCATCATGGCAAATGGGGCAGCTCCACTCTGTCCCCATGGCTCTGTCTGTTCTCCATGGCAATTCAGGGAGTCCTGAGAAGCTGCTCCCCATCACTGGCACTACCAAAGAATCTCACACACTGCAACAAAATGGAGAAACCTTGGTCCCCTGCTGTCCCTGTGCTCAATCCTCCAGATCTTGTGGACACACATGGCAGGAAATTAGACCTGAGCCAGCCTGAGTCAGGTTCTCTCTGGGCCTGAATGAAAGCCCTAAGGGACATGAGGTCGCAGTCTAACCCTAAAGACGTCACAGTTCACTGCCAGGTGACAGTATGTGTGACATCACAATGGGATGTCCAGCTCATTGGGATGGGGCACTAGACCAACCCAGCATGCTGGAGGCCATCTTCTGTCTTGGTCCTGGCTGGTACCGAGTCTGCTCCAAAACCCAGTGATATCAACCTTTCTTACACTTATTTTTACATTAACACATAGGTCTTTTATCCCAACCCTGATTAAATGAAGTCTAATTTGTCTTCAGGTTGCTCATTTCTTCTGGCTCCGCATGAGCAAACAACCTAACAAAACTACTTTAAAATGTATGGAATTCCCTTTAGAAGGTGATTCTTTAGATATATTTTCCAGCTTATGGGTGATCCGGATAGCAGTAGAGTATGCTTGGAAGTACTTAAACATCTAATTAATCCATTTAAAATAAAAATCTTCTTTAAATTTTTAAATTATATTTTTGCACGGTGGTAGGAGAATTCAGTGAAGTACCACAAACCTCGCTGGGAGTTTTTCAAGCAATGGCCAACTGTGTTTTCAAACTGGATTCAAAATGCATTTTGTGTTCCCCAGAGAAAACTTCTACAACAAACTTGACAACACTCTCTTCTTTTTGAAAACAAGCTACTCAAAGGCTTATGATTGATTGTGTGCCCTGTGGGACAACACTGACAGAAAGGCTGCCTGGCCTTGTCAGAGCTGAGAGAAAACAAGTGATGGCTTTGGGATGAGCACCCAAAGCTGTCGACACCATCCCCCCAATGCACCATCCAGCACCAGTAGAAGCCTTGTTTAATTTTCTCAGTATTTTATCCAATTACTCTTCTTTTCTTTTCTTTTCTTTTCTTTTTTCTTTTCTTTTCTTTTCTTTTCTTTTCTTTTCTTTTCTTTTCTTTTCTTTTCTTTTCTTTTCTTTTCTTTTCTTTTCTTTTCTTTTCTTCTCTTCTCTTCTCTTCTCTTCTCTTCTCTTCTCTTCTCTTCTCTTCTCTTCTCTTTTTTCTTTTCTTTCTTTCTTTCTTTCTTTCTTTCTTTCTTTCTTTCTTTCTTTCTTTCTTTCTTTCTTTCTTTCTTTCTTTCTTTCTTTCTTTCTTTCTTCTGCTTTCAACTTCTGTACATGGTCCTCTCATTCCGTTGATGTTTCTACCTCTTCCTTTCTTTGGACCTTCCCCTCCCTGATTGTCAGCTAAGCTACTTAAGATGGCTTAAGGTCCTTTTTGTCACCCACCTGGTACCTGACGTGCCAACACCACAATAATTCTCATTATTTTCCCCCTAACTGCCTTCTCTTTGGGGCACTGTCACAACTGGCAAAGCTTCAGTCTTTCACATGCGTTTTTAGGGCAGTAGGTAGGTACAGACTGACAAAGTGATTTCCTAAGGCCTACAGAGCAATGCACTGCAAGCCAGACCTGTTCTCTTTCACGCAAAGCTTCTTTGAAAGGACTTCAGAATTCCCATCATGGAAATTAAGCACTGTTGACAGAGCACTAGAGTGTGAAAGAGGATAGGAAGCTCAGCTTGCAAAATGAGACACAAGAACCTTTCTCTCCACCAGAATTTTGGCATCACAATAGCAGTGCTCCATGCTGGCTATCTATCCCCAGAATATCCCCCATTTGCACATCCCTCCTGGTGGCACTTTGGCTGTCATGTGGGGCAGAGAAGGGAACTCAGAGAGCAATCATTCCACTGCATTTCAGAAAATGAAAGCAGAACAACCTTTCTCAGTAAAGTAATCTGAAATTACTTAATAGTTTTAATAGTCTGGATTGCCTGAGGGGTGGGGGTCAAGATATAACAAAACTCAAGAGGTTCCAACCTCCTCAGCATATCATTTCAGTCAAGGTCCCAGGTTTCCACCAAATACCTTTCTGACTTTACCTAACCTTTCCGTGGCTCTCAACCTCAAAATCTTTCTTCTTATCTTTTGTCAGTTTAACCATTTATGCCTCCTTTGTCTACAGCTGGAGAGAGCTTTCCAGCTGTAACATCTGCTCCTGTCAGTTCCTTTTCTCCCTGCTTCCAGGGGCACCAACAGTTCCACGTGCCCTTCTTCTGCATGGTCATGCTCTACACATCACCTACCATTGCTACACGTACTTGCCTTGGTGTAGTAATTTTATGCTTTGCTCTGAGGACATGGGAAGAGGTATAAAAATTTGGCTAAGGGAAATTTGGGGAGGAATCTTCTCCACCCACCGTGGCAACCAGCGAGAAAATACAAAAACTTTAAAATATTGCTTGCAACAAACTTATATAAAACATATCAACATAAATGTCTTAAAACCTAGCAAGATAAAAACATCTAAACTCTTGATGCAGTGAAGAACAGCAATTCTTTGGTCCTGTCACCACTTCACCTTTCCACAAAACACTTCTAGAAGGAGAAAACTCAGTGCCACTTAGACCTACTTCATAACGTATGGTTATGAAGTAGGTCTAAGTGGTCAATAATGTAGGTCTAATGGTCAATACCATTTGGTATTCTTTTGTGTTTTCTGCCACAGAAAGTTTCAGTGATACTTAAATCAAACCAACAATAAAAGTCTGTAAAAAGAAATTTAGAAGACATCAAGAAAGCCACAATCACTAATAATACTAATTTGGCAAAAGTTATCTTATTTAAATTATCCAGTACCTTAATAATACTGATGAGGATTCTTGGCACCATGTAGACAAACTTAAGTTAGAACAGCCAACCATCCTTTTAAGACCTTTTCAGTTTCAGGTAACATAGTGGGGTTTTTTGGGTTTTGTTTGTTTGTTTGTTTGTTTTGTCTTGTTTTGTTTTGTCAGATCTACACTTTGTGTTATATTCTATTTTGAAGTCCGTATGATCCATTCTATATGAAGTCCATAAACCAAAATTTTTTTCCAAGGGTCAGGTAGTATTTGTTCTATGTGTGTGATGTTAGAGTGATCTTTAGGAAAAAGGACATGGATCTCTTCTCTTTCTTGCTCTCTTACCCCTCTGGCACTCAAAGCCATACTTGCTATTACAGTCCTTAGGGACAAGGTCCTGCTAGGATGGTTGACCAATTCAGGAACAATCAACCATGCTGCCATACTGGGGACATTGCTCTGGAAATGAGCAGAAAGGTAAACCATTTATTGTTTTTAATTTTAGAGTCTCTTGTTCCATTGCAGCTTTATCTGCAGCCAGAGTTATGTTTACTGTGCTGTCCAATACAATTTCATGTGTCCAGAGCTGACTTCAGTCACTTAATTTAGGAGTCTTCAGCTGCAGATTTCACAGCTGTGGGATCAAAAATCTTTCCACTTCTGGTTAAGTGGCTCTTTATTCCAGATATGGACATACACCCCGTCTCCTGACTGGTGAGGATATACTTGAACATTTAGGGTTATTTGTGAGACCAAAACAACAAACTTTTATGGTGATAAAAGCGTTTTCTCCTAAAGGTTACAGGTTCTCTAGCGGCAGCATTTCGGCCTCCAGCCTCTGTGGCAGACAAGGCTCAGTACTCACCGCTGCCAGAAAGAGGCACTGCAGAGCAGTTTGCAAAGCTTCATTAAGAGTACAAGGAAACTGAATCTCCATTTATTTCCCATTTTGTTTCCACAGAGCCTCTTAGGATATTTGAATTCACCACTCTCTCCCAACTCACTTTTTGGAGGTGGTGCCGAGATTTTGTTTTTCAGCCTCGATCCTTAAATTTTGAAATAAATAACAATAACACAGAAGAAGGTCGATGGGGCATCAGCCGTCTCTCATGCATTGCTTGGAGGTCAGCTGCCTCCCACACTCTCCCAGTAATTTTAGCACATTTTGGAGTGGGGATAGATAGGGGTTCTCCCCCCTCCAAGGTGTCCAAACTTTTCACAGAACAGGTTGTTCCCCAGGCAAAAGACCACGACCATGTGCTTCCTCCTCGAAAAGATTTATTTCATTTCCTCCCATTAGTGAAATTCTCAAAACATTCTCCATTTCCCTTTCTTTAGGATTATTGCAAATTTTCTCGTGTAGGTGAGTAGAGGGATGAGTCAGGTATCACTAATTTGCTCCCCCTGAGCAAATTCCTTCTTAATCAGTGGGCAGGGCATGGGATGAGAAGGAGGGAAGAAGACTGGCTTTGCTGAGTCAAGCCTCTTCTCCAGGGAGGGGAGGAATGTGACATCATGTTCGGAGCGTCCCACCTCCATATTTTTTAGGGGCAGGCGGAGTT
>VXBN01005366.1:139568-149928 GCA_013397395.1 Sinosuthora webbiana
GGGGGGGGGTTACCCATTAAACCCCACCCGAGGGCTGTGGGAGAGACGGTGCCGTCTGGGAGGCTCGCCTCTTCCTTGAATCCGGAAAACGCTGCCTTCCCCAGCAGCGTTAAATTGTAGCGCTAAAGCTCTTTGGCTTTGGACTACCGTGTTTAACCGGTTTCTCAGGTTTTGGGGGCTAGCTTCCTCCTGGCATTCAGTTCTTGCTCCGGCCTGAGGCCGGCTATTGTTTCAGCCTCTGAGGCGTTTTGCAGCTGATTCAGCTCTTTCTCTGGCTGCTCGGCAACATATTTGACTCTGAAGCAAACCTCCCCGCATACGGATACCAGGCCTCGTCTTTTACTAGGGTTTTAAAATTTTCTTTTACCAAAGTTCATGTTTTCTCCACAAGTAACTGCAGATGGCGCTAGTTTTCTTAGTCCCCATCTCCAGGGCTGGACAAGCTTTAAATATAAGCTTTTAGCAAGTCTATCAGTGGACAGCAGTTCAGATCAATTTCTATGTGGAAATCCATTATTTTTGTGCTAGAAAATAGCAGCTTTGGCTGAAAATTTATTTCTCCTTTATTATGTGACAAGCAGTTACTGCTGTGTAAAATACCCATGTCTCCTCAAGAATACCCTGCTCCCTACGCCAATTAAAATGTAAGGCCCCAAAAACATCGCTGAGCGAGACACTTTGAAAGGACTGAAACTTGTTCATGTACTCTGAATTGGACAAGTGGGAGAAATACTGATGAGATATTCTCAAGAGGTCGAAACAACAAAAAAACCTTCACTGGCAACTTTTGAAAATCAGAGAACTTTGGCAAAAAATTTAAAGCAGCATTCAACCAATGTGAAACATTCCATAAAACATTAACGTAGCATATTCAACTTAATAAACTCCAAGCTTGTTAGATTTTAAGTTACTCAAAAATCTGAGAGGAGGGAAGTAGAATAATAAAGAGAAAGAGAGAATGACAGAAAAGATATAGAAAAGAACTGACATAGCTACCACTCCTGGTTCCAGTAGTGTTCAGCTGATAGAAATTCTAAGAGTAGGTAGGGTCAAGACATGTGGTTGCCACATATCCTGAGTTAAATACCCTTTGGCTTTCCTGGGGCCTTCCCCCACATGGGGCTCCCACTCACCTGGCCATTTAGGAGCTGGGTTAGGGCTCCAGACACAGGTATGGAGCACTGCCTCTGGTGTGCCAGGGATCAGCGGTCACTGTTGGGCTGGGATACAGGCCTGGGGGTGTGGGGTGTGTGGTGCAGGGCATCATCTCACCCAGAGCAAGGCTTGATCTGCCCCTTCCCCCACATACAACCACCTGCAATGTTTTGAGCCAGCAATCTCCTCTAGTTTCTCACAACGAGGTTTCTAGGTTCCTGTGCCTCTTGATTGTCGAGACTCCAAAGATTTGTGGATGGGTATTAGAGAAACTTTTATTCCTTCCAAAAGAGGCAGCATGAGGGTTTTTTATTTTATTAAGGTGTTCCCTCCTTTATATGTCCTCTTCTTGAGGTAGTCCCTGTAAAGCCTCTCCTCTCTCCCCTTCACCATGACAAGGGAGGGGGACAATGAAAAAAACAAGTCTATGAGAGGCAAAAAATGTTAGAATTACAATGTTAAAAAAAAAACAAAAAAAAAAAAAAAAAAAGGTAGTACACAACAATAAAAAGAAAATTGTACAAAATACTTAATGCCTTAACCAACAAAGGTGAAATGTCACACAGGCCCCTGGAACAAAGACAAGATGGCAAGGGCTTACAGAGTAGTTCTGATGGTAAGTAGGGGCTGCTGATGCTGCCTGGAGCAGTTCTGGATCTCAATGTGGCGGTGGTGGTGGTGATAGGTGTCTTTCCCTGCAGAGCTCTGTTTGGCATTGCCATTGCCATCAGTCTGCCACACAGGGCATGTATGTGGGGATTGGTTCTGCCAATGCGCTGCCTCTTCCTACCACCCTGCTGGGCTCCTTTTGGCTTGGCAGGACTCAGTTGGTATCAGTGTCACTGCTCTGGGTTGCCTTATTCTGCTGGAGCGGAGAAACAGTCCCACATGCCATCCTGGCCCTGAAGTTTTCAGCTGTGTGTCAGTGCTGCCACTTCTGTGTCACCCATCCTCAGACCCATGTCTTAAAAAATTCTGTGGAAGGACAAAACTGGGGGAAAAATAGTGGTGGTGCTGTAGTCTCAAGGCCTCTCTGCTAGAGTGAGCCAGACATAAAAATGCCCCTTGCATTCAGGCCATGGAATTTCCCTGCTAAAATCACACCCATGGCTATGATGTAAAATGTTTTGAATAAATAGTGCATAAAGATCCAAGATTTGTCTCTGTACCCACAAGAGACCTCTAAATGTAATTACACTGCTTCTCCTTGTTTGCTGCTTTCTAGAACTAAGAAAGATCTAGCTGGAACAAGCCTTCTGATTTTTGCTCAGAAGCACTAGTGGCCAAAGATCAATAATGGAGTTGCCCACATCCTGGTCCATTCTTAGTATTCAGGTTCTCAGTGTGGGCAATAAGGGCTTGGTGTGTTTTTTGAGTTACTTTTAGATGTCTTGAGCAATAGCTTATAGACTAGGAGAGTTTTTATGTTGCTTTTGAGCGGAGGAGAACTCTGCAGTGTTATTTTGGCCTTAGCTGTAGACAAGGTGTGATTCTGTTCACGAATTCACAAAGCAGCCCAGAGCGGCTGCTATTGTGATGTCAGCGGCCGCCTCACAGCGCTGTCAAGGCAAGGTTGCCGTGCTGAGGCAGGGAAGGCCTCAGCGTGCAGCGCAGCTCTTTGCGGGTGGAACCTGCTGATCGAGGAGGTCTGTGCAAGCAGGCTGCACCCTGACAGGACTCTGAGGTGTTTTTTCTTTTCCCCACAGGTGCTGTCCGGTGCAGACTGAGCGGTGCTACTCAAGCCATGGAGCGAGTGTGCGCTGCAGTTTTCACGGCTTTTTCCGTGGCTTATTCGGGGTACTTTTTCGCCCACCTGGCACGTAAGTAGACATTTGTGTTCGGTGCAGCATATGGAAAGCAAAATCCCACAAAGAGGCCTTTAGTTGGCTAAAGCTGCTGTCAAGAGCTCCAGCTAAGAAGGGGGTGTCTCTAGCCAGTAGGGTATGGGCAGCATTTGTGGCGTAGGCTGCAGGACTTCCGCTCCTGCCACGGCATGGCCTGTGTCAGTGGAGTCTGGAATCTCCTCAGTCTGCTGGCTCAGGCAAGACAACTTCCAAGATGGGAAGACTGGGAGAGCTTGGCAGGCGTCCTTGTGCGCTGCTCTCCAGGACTGAGGGGAAGCCTCTATTTGTCTTGAAGCTGACAATTCCTGTGCGCTCAAAGAGCCATTGGCTCTGTGATGAAATGACAGAGTCAGCTTGGAAAAGCCCTCTGAAGCCGCCATTTCCAAAGACTTCGTGTATGTTCCCGAAGCCAGGAGCTGTTCCCGTGCTGTGTCACAATAGAACTGCCACCATGGCTAAGGGGGACTTGGGTGAAGCTTTTCTGGGGAAAGGTTTTCAGCAAGCTCCTGGCAATTGCTGCTTGCAGTCTCTTCAGAAAACTGAAGTACAGGAAAGAGAGGAGCTGTAGCTGCTGCTGGCTGGGGCGGGGCAGAAGCAATGACTGTTTCAGAAGCACTTAGACTTGCTCGGCCTCAAGTTTCCCTGGGTTGAGTGGCCAAAGAGGACGTAAGGCGGACACGAGGCAGTATTTTGTGCTGTTGTCTTGCTTGCTGTGTGACACAAGGGTTGCTGCTGGGGGGATGCAGTGAAAGCAGAATGCTCTGTCTTTGGGTTGACTTTTTGGTGGGCTTGCCCAGCACGGGCAGTTTTCTTACAGCACCCGGTTCTTTTCCCCTTGCGTGTTGCAGGTCACGTCGCCTGTGCCTGGAGAGAATCTGGTCCTTGGGTGAGTGGGAAAGGAGCCTTTGGCGTTGGTAGCGTTTGACGCTTGTGGAGCCAGCTGTGAGCTGGGCCTGTTACAGTCTGGTGCCAGCCTGGTTGGATGAACGAAAGTACAGTCCAGACTCTTTGCAGCCCCAGCAGCGGCAGCAGGAGAAGGATCCCTGGCTGTTTTCCTCCAGTTCCATTTCAAAGCTTTGAATCAGATGAAAGCGAGCTTGCTTGGTGCTTTAAGCCATGGTGGAATTTGTCCTGTACAAGAGAGTGCAGTCCCATCTAATAGGCCCATTTGACTTGAGTTTGAACAACTTAGAGTCCCATTTTTCTCCAGATGATTACTCCTTAGTGCATCTGGGTCTAGAGCTAGAAAGAAGGTTGCCTGCCCCTCACACTACGGTCTGTCTGCAGAGCTCCAAAGCGACCTCAGAGCCTTCTCTGGCTGCGTGTCTTCCTGAAGAAGAGGCCAAAGGGGAGGAAGATGCCCACCAAGCTGCACCTGCTGCCACTGTAGGGCCTGCGCATCCAGCATCAGTAAGTGGCAGCTCTGGGTAGGCCCTGTGGCTGGAGGAAAGCAGAGCTGCAAATTTCTAATCACACAGCACCTCCCGTGCATGGCTGAAAAGGCTTGCTGAGCGCTTCCCCCAGCCAATGGGGCCTGGAAAAGCAGCGTGGAGTGTGGGTGTTTAGGCGTCAGTTTCCCACTGTTCTGACAGGGGCCGTGAATTTGTCTTAGCAAGAGACAAGAGGTGGCAGCATTGGGATGTCTTTGGATGCTGCCGGGGTCCAAAAAAGTGAGGCCCTTTGTCTGTGGCCAGTGGCAGTGCAGGCTCCCTGTCCCCAGCGAAGAGAGCAGTGCAAAGGTGCAGTTCACAGCCTCGCAGGATATGGAGGAGACACTGTCCCCAGGAGGGACCTGGCCCTCTCCATAGAGCCACGGTCGGTAGCTAAGGGAGCAGCTGAGATGCAGCGGGGCCTGTAGCTGGAGATAGGTGAGGTTCTGAATGACAGGTTCTTTCCTGTCCCTCACGCTGCTGTCTGTCCACAGAGCAGAAAGGCAGCGTCAGCACCTGCTCTGGCTGCCTCTGTACCCGAGAAGGAGGCAGCTGAAGAGGAGGAAGGTGGCAATGAATCTGCCCCTGCTCTCAGCCCAGAGCCTGAGCGGCCAAGATCAGTAAGTGCCCGCTTAGGTTGGCAGTTTCTTTGGTGTCATTTTGTCTGTCATATAAAAGCAGCCTGTGGATTTTGCCCCTTGAGTTGGAGAAGGGGGCAGCAAGAGGCGAGAGGTGAAGAGCCCTGGAGGTGGCTGGCAGCATCTTCCTGGGGGCTTGCCTTTGAACCGGGCTGGGAGGGGCATCTCTGCCAGGCACATTTGTGACCCAAATCCATTTCTTGTCCCAGAGCTCCACCTCCTCTGTCCTGGCACCTGCACGAGCTGCAGCTGCAGGCTCCGAAGAAGCCTGCAGTCACCAAGCTGTAAAGTCAAGCACAAGCAGCTCGCGCACCTGGAGCACCAGTAGTTCCTCTGGCAGCAGGGAGCAGCTGCCAGAGAGGACAGAGGACGAGTGCCTGGCCATGCTGAGTATGTCCTTTGTGATCCTCATGCCTTGTGTGTGCGTGTTTCAGCATGAGCTGTCCCACCTCCTGTTTGTCCTCAGCTGAGTGTCGGGTCCTGAGGCCTCCGCACAGGACCTGCTGTTGTGCTTTGAGGTGGTGCAGGAGCACCGGGGTTTTGTTCCTGCCTCTGAGGGCAGCTGGGCCTGCTTTGGCTTTGCCTGATATTCCCTTCAGGCACAAGGCAAAGCAGAGATTGTTTCTGGCTGAGCAGGTGGAGGCTGTGGCCCAGCGAATGAGTAGGCCTCAAGGAGCTCTCTGGGCCCAGCTCCTGTGGGGCATGGCCAAGGTCATCTTCAGAGCTTAGCCTGAAGTGCTGAAGGAGGAGAGACCTCATTCCTAGCGCCCATCCCAGCGGGTTATAACATGACCTGCTGCTGTTGAAAGGCAGCAGGGCCAAGTTGTTTAGGCCAAGTCCTGCTTCAAGGTGGAGATCACGCCTTTGCTGGAAGCACCTTGCAATGCTCTTCCTGTTCTGGAAAAGGCAACTGTTGATCAAAGTTGATCCCAGAACGCAAGATGCCTTTGATGCTTGCAAGGATAAAAGCTTTTGTTGAATGTCACAGAGTGTTCCTTGCCCCGAACAGAAGGATTTTGTTTTTCCTGCTGCCCTTAATGTTTCTAGACAACAACCACTTCACTCGGTTACGGTTTTCTGATCCCTGTCTCCTCTGACTGTTTCTCCATGTAGTTTAGACTTTCAGTTTTGTGCAGGCTGTCTGTGCTGCAGAGCTGCTTGCCTTGGCTGCTGTGGTTTTGCTGCTGGTGCTGGTGCTGGTGGTGCTGGTGGTGGTGCGGTGGTGGTGGTGTTCCTCGAGTGGCTGAGTCGAAAGGGCCCAGTGAGGGGGGCTGCCTTTCTGATCTGCTGCAGGTTGGGATGCCTGTTTTGAAGTGAGCATCTTCCCTTTGGATTTTTACAGGGATGCTGGTGAGCGAAGGAGATCCTGAGGCTAAATACACAGAAATGGAAACTATTGGCAAAGGGTGAGTGCAGCCACAGTTCCTTCTTCAAAGGGAGGGGCTGTGTATTTCCCTGGTGCCACATCTCCCCGGAGTGACATCAGGCAAGCTCCAGAGCTGTTCGGACATTGTGTTGAGATGCTGCCACCACTCAGTACTGGTCAGCATTTATAGCTGTGGTTCGCAGGCATGGCAAAGACAGCAGGATTCTGGCAATGTCTTTTCTGCAGCAAAGAGCAGCAGCTGGCAGATGTCCTGTCCTTCAAGCATGTTGCAGCTGTTTGCTACTTTTCTTAGGAGAAACCATTTTTGCATGTCTCAGAAGAATACAGGCTACGTGGGAATGAAAGGAGGAAAGACTTTGTGGCCTCTGAGGTCAAGTTAGCAGCCGAGAGCTGTCAGGGAACAGCTCTCAATAACATTTCTTTCCAGTATTTTGCGGAGAACAAGATTCAGTGGTCAGGATGACCACCACTAGTCTAGAAGCCAAAAGCAGAAATGAAAGAAGCAGTGCTCCTTCACAGCTGAGGCGGCAAAAGCCAAAGCTTCGGGGGAATGCCCAGTGCCAATGCACTCTAGAGGAAAAGGCATCATCCGCCTGATGGCAGATCCCTCATAGATCCTGTTTAGGCCTTTCCTGCAAGGAATCCACCAAGTGATTCCCTTTTGAGTGCCAGCACTGCTGACCGTAGATGGATTGATTTGAAACATTTCCTCTGTGAGAAGCCAGATGTACAAGAACTGGCCGGAAAAGTAGAGTCCTTCCTGTGTCTGGTGGCCCGAAGAGAAGCAGCTGCCAATGGCTCTGGACCCAGAAGGCAGCTGTCTAAGGATCCTCTGCTTTGAGTCCTTCTCCGTTTGTGTGTGCAACAATGGAAGCCTTGGCCTGCTCTGGCTGTGGCTGCGGCTGTGGCCAGAGACTACTTTCCTTGGCAACTGGAGAGAGGATCCATGTCCAGAGGCTTTCCTCCGACGGCTGTTCCATGGCTTCAGGCTTCTCCGAAGGCCTGCGTGGTGGTGCCTGAGTTTGGCAGATAGACTCCAAGGAGAGGTGTGAGAAGGTCCAACAGGCATGTGTGTGCCTGGAGAAATCCCACACCTGCAGCCATGCAGAAAGAGAAAACGGGGAAAGGGCCCGGACCAGAATGTGTCATGTTCCATTTGCTGTTTAGCCCAGGATGTTTTTTCCCCTTGCACCCCGGTGTCCTGCACTTGCAGGGACTAAAGGCCTTCTCCTTTCTCCGCTGCTGTTTCGTTTCTAGGGGTTTCGGCACAGTGTGCATGGCAGTAGAGAATGCCACGGGAGAAGAGGTAAGTGTCAAGCAAGGCCGCAGCTTCTGCAGCTCTCGAGAGCCCTCCCCTCTGCTGTGAGCTGCGGCTGAGCGTTGGGGGGCTGGTGGAGCTTTGCTGCAAAGGCAAATGAAGGGCAGAGCAGTGTCCGCCTGCCAAATAGAGTGGGGCCAGATTTGGTCCTTCTTAGCTGGCCCAAGGAACGCAAGGAGGGCGAGTGGTATGTTTCGGAGGAGGATACGCTAGCTGGTCTTAGTGCCAAGGTGGTGTCTTAGAGCACAGCCCTGCTCTTTGGGGCTGCAGCTCAGGGTTCCTGAATTCTCGTTTTGGCCTGTTACACAGGCACGTGGGAATGGTGCCGGTAGTGCCTTAGCCACCTGCAGTGCTGCCCGTGGGAACTGTGCTTAGAGAGAGACATGTGCAAGGAGTCTCTCAAGGGCCTACGCCTGGCTCAGAGCCCAGCGTGTCTCGCTAGGAAATCAGGGTGTGGGTTATTTCTTTTTACAGTCAGGAAGTAATTGCAAGTGTCAATGGTGTCAAGGAAAGTGTTTTAGTGGAGCAAAGTGAAAATTCCTGAAGTGAGGAAGTGTTTTTTGGAGGCGTCCTTCATGATGTTTTCATCATCACGGCATCGTTTCCATAATGTACATACTTGTAGGGGTTACCCTCAGGATGTTTTTAGGATGCCATTTTATCCTTCGTGTCTGTACGTTTCCTTTGTTGTTGTGCAATGGAGAATGCCAGCGGCTGCTGCAGTAATGATGAAACCCGCTAGAATTGCCAAAGGTTTCCCAGCAGTTTTGCTCCATTTTCCCTGGCACAAGATGGCTTCCTGCTTGCAAGAGGTGTGTGAATGAAAATGGGGATGATGAAATACGGCCCTGGGGGAAGACTGGGGGCAGAGCGAGTGTTGTTTGAGCTTTGAGGTGGAGAGTTTAGACTGTGTTTCCCCAAGGTTTACAAGGCAGAGGATTTCTGGCTCTGTGTCCTGGGACTGGCGCCCAAGCAAGCGGTGTAAGAGGCTCTTGCAAGCTCAGCTTTGAGTTCCTCTGATGTCCAGTCGCAAGGCAGTTTGGCCCAGCCCTGCTCTGCCATCCCAAAATCGCTGCCTCCATGTTCCCCTTGCAGTCTCGTGCCACAGGCTTCTTTGGTTCATGGTTTTCCATGTTGTTTTAGGTGGCCATAAAGAAAATTAGTCTCCTGCAAGAGAGCAGAGACGAAGTGTGCCTGAATGAAATCCAGGTCATGCGCGACATGAAGAACGCCAACCTTGTGAACTACGTAGACAGGTGAGTGGTTGTGCTGTTCTGCTGGGAAGGGTCATTTGCATCCTGCAAGCCACAGGTTCAATCACTGCTTTGGCCGCTGGCAGAGGACGGAGCTGTTAATTCCTGTGTCTGGGCTGACCTACAGCATCTGGGGAGGAGATTGCATTGGGGCTGCATTAATCTTTCCTGGCATACCTAGTTTGAAGTGCGCTTTCAAAGACCTGACTTGGCCCTATCTTACTGAGCCAACAGCCTCCAAGTCCCTGCCCTCTCTGCACGTTGTTTTGTTGGGTTTAGGGTTTGATTTTTTTCCCATGGGTCTTTTGGGCTGACAAAGCAGCGTAGATCATATTTCCCTTGGCCTGTTCCCAGTGTTTTGCGTGGGTGTGGATACCAAGCAGTCTTTTAGAGTGCACAGAGTTCAAGGCCTGTAGAGCCTAGTGAGGCACTGTTGACTTCCTCCTGTCTTCCTCTGAGATAGACACGGAGAGAAGAACCCATCAGGTCGTGGAAGTGCGGGCATTCATCTCCAGGCTGTTGTTTCCTCCTTTCAGCTACCTGGTGGACGAGGAAGTGTGGCTGGTGATGGAATACATGGACGGAGGTTCCTTATACGATGTCATTAGGGAGACTCATATGGCAGAAGGAGAGATAGCAGCTGTCTCTCGGGAGGTAAGGGATGGTGCTTGTGCTTCCCGTGCCTTTTACGGGATGCTCCTTCCCAATGGGTAGGCAGGAGAGGAGTGATTTCGTCTTCTGAGCTTCCTTTCTGCCTTTCTCTTATGGCCGGCACTAGCAAAGGCATCTGAAGCGCCTGCCAGTGTGCCTGCCCTTCTTCTAGTGGGTTTGTTTGTGTTGGCCTCTCTAAACACTTGCCTGGAGCTGGGTGCACTGCATTCCTTCCCCATAAGAGCAAAGGGGCTGGTGGCAGAATCTGAAACCAGCGGCAAAGACAAAGAGATACTCGTGAGACTCTCACAGAGCTCAGCCTCAAAGGAGAGCCTTGCACCCCAAGTGGTGCTTGCAAAAGCATCCGCTGTCATGTGGCTGGAGAGAGCACAGCCACTGCGGCACTGCTCCTTCAGTCTGTGTTTGCGGGGCACTGGCCAGAGGAAGAGCGGCCCTTTCTCTTTCAAAAGCGGATGCACCCTCGCTTAGAAAGGCATTGCTGTCCTCATGCTGGAGCAGCAAGCTCTTGCCCCTGCCAGCAGCCTGTCCTGTCATGGCTCACCATCCCTCAGCAGCAAGGCAGCCTTGCAGATGTGCCACTTCCCTGCCTGTGGGATGAAATCAGATGAGGAACTCTTAGGCTGGTGTTTCTTTTCCTCTCTCAGTGTCTGCAAGGCCTGGATT
>VXBN01005367.1:9784-26721 GCA_013397395.1 Sinosuthora webbiana
TCTGCTGCAGAGCACTCCCCTCTGAGCACCTCTGCTGCACTGCCCTGAGCCCCTCTGCTGCACTGCACTGCCCTCCCAGCTGCACCTCTGCTGCAGAACATTGCCCTGCCAACTGCACCTCTGCTGCAGAGCATTGCCCTGTGAGCCCCTGTGCACTGTGAGCTGCACTGCACTGCCCTCCCAGCCGCACCTCTGCTGCACTGCACTGCCCTGAGCACCTCTGCTGCACTGCACTGCCCTGCCAGCCCCGGCTCCAAACTGCAGGAGTGCACCCCACACCCCAGCAGGTGTTTCCATACAGGGAAAGGTTTCAGACTCACCCCTTGTTGTTCTAATGAGGTAAAAGGACCCAGGAATTTCTTTGCTCTCCTGGCAGTAATTGTCTCAGTGCCAAGGCAAAACCACTGATGGTCTCTTTAGCTGTTCCTCAGAAATTTAGCTAATTCTCAGAGCATCCCTGGGGTGTTGTAGCAGCTGTGTGGGGCCTGTCCCTGCACTGTGCTCAGCTCTGTTCTTTTGGGTTTTGCATTATTTTCTTCTTTTATTAAAACCTCTCTGCTTTGTCAAGACACACTCGATGATGCCATCTCACAAGGTTATTTAAGCCGTTTCCTGTGAGGTGCTGGACACCCCCAGAGGTGTTGGACCCTCACAGGGTTGGTTACACCTGGCTCTTTGAGAAATTCAACACCACACAACTCTGCAGCTACCGAGAAGCTTTCTTCATATTCCCGTCTATTAATAGGTAAATTTTTTTTGCTTGTTTTCCTAAAGCAAATGCCCTATTTCTGGTTTTACCTCCTTCCCCTGCATTGTTCTCTCATGGTTTGCATTTACAGGTTCCTGCTCCCCTTGAGGGCCTGTGGAGCTTCCCCAGGGGGAAGGGGCAGGGGGCAGCTCCCAGATAAAACAATTATCACCAAATAAAGAGAAATAGTCATTATATAAACAGCCGATACAAAAGCAGAACCTTTCCCTGGAAAGGCTAAATGACAGGCTTGACGACGAACGAGACGGACTAATTAGAGGTTTCATAACTCATTAGCATCAGAATGCAGGAGTGTTTGAAAGGCAGACAGGCTGGTCAGTGCAGCAGTTTCGGGTGCCAGGAGCTCACCCCGCAGCGCCGGAGGGGGTCCGGGTTTGGGCTGCTCCTGCCCTGCAGGCACAGGGTGCAGACCAAAGGGAAATCCGCCCTCGCTGGTGTTTGTGTGTGTGCCTGGACCGGGACATTGCTTCACACTCCCCGCGAGAGAAAAGGGGCTAAATACCGCTCCCTAATTAATGAACACTGATGATGGGGGGTATGAGGGCTGCTTTAATTGCCCCTGTGAACAAGACAGGCAGAAATCATCCAAAATTCCTGTGCTTGGTGCCTTCCTGGAGCAAAGACTTACAGAGTTTGCCATAAAATCCGTGGGGGAGAAGATACTTCTCTTGTTGTATTTTGGTAGATAAAATGGGAGAAAGACTAAACTCATCAGGCTGGGATGAATCTAATTCTGTGTATTGGTTCCTTGGGGCTGAAAGAGTAGGACTGTGTAACTCAGGTGTTTTATCATCTGTCTGCCTACCTGCCTACCTACCTACCTTCCTGTCTATCCATCTAACCATTCATCCATCTATTCATTTATTTATATATTCCTTTATCTATTAATTTATTTATATATTCCTTTATCTATCTATTCATTTATCCATATATTCATCCATCTCTATCTATCTATCTATCTATCTATCTATCTATCTATCTATCCATCTGTGTATCTATCTACTCATTTATCCATGTATTCATTTATCCATTCAACCATGTATCTATTTATTCATTCATTTATCTATTTATTAATTAATTTATGTATTTATTTATCTGTCTATCCATTTATCCATCTATTAGTTTAACCATCCAGCCATTTATCTATCTATTCATTTATTTATCTATTCCTTTATCTATCTATTCATTTATCCACATATACATTTATCTATATATACATCTATCTATCTATCTATCCATCCATCCATCCATCCATCCATCCATCCATCCCTTTATCTATCTGCCCATCCATCCATCCATCCCTTTACCCATCCATCCATTTATCTATTTGCCTATGGACTCACCTCTGTGCTCACCCCTCTGCCCATTTTGTGTGCAGGACACCCCCAAAGAGTTTGATCCCGAGGAGGTTCCAAGGGAAGCACCTGTAGCAGTAAATGCCCTGTCCCCCTGGCCCCAGCCGGTTCCCCTGAGCAGAGCTGGGGTCATCCCAGGGGCCCAGCAGGTAACGCTGCTGGGAATGCCAGCGGGAGCAGCCCAGGTGTGGGGCTGAGCCCACCTGGAGGGAGCTGCACCGCCGGGAACAGCCCAGGTGTGGGGCTGAGCCCACCTGGAGGGACCTGCACCGCCGGGAACAGCCCAGGTGTGGGGTGAGCCCACCTGTGAGCACACCTGGAGGGAGCTGCCCCCCCAGGAACAGCCCAGGTGTGGGGCTGAGCCCACCTGTGAACACACCTGGAGGGAGCTGCCCCCCCGGGAACAGCCCAGGTGTGGGGCTGAGCCCACCTGTGTGCACACCTGGAGGGAGCTGCCCCGCCGGGATCAGCCCCAGGAGTGACCCAGGTGTGGGGCTGAGCCCACCTGTGAGCTCACCTCCAGGAACAGCCTCGGGAGCAGCGTTTGGAATTCCGCAGCGCTCCCACCGAGCCGATGGAAATCTCCTGCATAATGAGAAGATAAACCTGGAGATTTTCCCGGCGGAGAGAGAAATCCTGCTGGTCTGGAGCTGTGGCGTTTGGGAGGGAAAAGCCTGCGCAGGCCCTTCGCAGCCGTGCCGGGTGACACCAAACCTGCCGAGGGACCGTCCCCCCCGGCTGCTGCCCCTCGGGGCTCTCAGGGCACCTCCTGCCGAGGAGGAGCCGCGGTTATCCACGGCAGACACATTTCCTGGGGCCCCGGGCAGACACTCGGGCCCGGGGGAAGCGCTGACACCCCCGGAGGTGGCACCGCCCCGGCTGAACGCGGGGCTCTGTCTGTCCCCGAGAACCTGCCATGCAAATTTCAAGCCCACAGATTTTCTATAAATCAAACACAGAAGGCAGAAATGTAGCGCAGGGGTTGCTGCTAACTATATCCCGGTTTGGGCTTTATTTAAAGGAGGTGCTGCTTTATAATCGTTCTGATTCTCTGATGCGGATTTTTTTCCAAATTCTCTCTCCCCGAGCATCACCTGTTTCCCACCCACAGGGGACATGAGGCATTTGGTGACAACAATTGGCCTCAACAACTGAAACATTCTTTAAACCCTTAAAGCAGTAAATGTTTCTTCTGGGCTGTGGTGTCACTGCATCACACGTCCCTGCTCCTCTAAAGGGTTAAGAGTCAAAAACCACAGCTAGGAATGGTGACAGATGGGCCAAAATGGGGGAAAAAGCCACAAAACCCACCCACATTTCTGGCTTTGTGGTGGGTTTTTGTATTTTATTTTAAATAAAATAGCCTGCCCCCTCAAATACCTCAGCGAGGGAAACCTTGGAGCCCGTGGCCCTCGCGAGCAGAGAGGTTTTGTCAGGCTTGAATGTGTTGCTGAGTAGCCTTCGGGAGGCGAGTGATTGAAATTCTCTGCAGCACATGTAGGAACGCAGAGAGATAAAACAGCTTTAAAAACACAGAAAAAAAACCAAAAAAAATGCAACAAAGCCGAAGGAGCTGACTGGAATTTGCTCCCGACAGCTGCTCGGTGCCGCGGCTCGCTGCTGGTGAGAGCTGCTCGGGCACGGGGCTCTGTTTGCACGGCCCCATCTCCCAGAGGCAGCAGAAACAAAATTAAAGCCTCCTCGTTAGCCACAGAGCTCCTGGCCAGACACACACAGCCCCAGGCTGGGCACACACAGCTCCCCTGGGCACACACAGCTCCAGGACAGGCACACACAGCTCCCCTGGGCACACACAGCTCCAGGCTGGGCACACACAGCTCCAGGACAGGCACACACAGCTCCAGGATGGGCACACACAGCTCCAGGCTGGGCACATGCAGCTCACTCTGGGGCTGCTGCAAGGGGAAAGAGCTGCTGGGCTCCCCTGGGCACAGCCTGGGCTCCCCTTAACACTGCCTGGGCTCCCCTGGATATGGCCTGGGCTCCCCTGGATATGGCCTGAGCTCCCCTGGGCACGGCCTGGGCTCCCCTGGGCACGGCCTGGGCTCCCCTCAGCACAGCCTGGGCTCCCCTGGGCACAGCCTGGGCTCCCCTGGATATGGCCTGGGCTCCCCTGGATATGGCCTGAGCTCCCCTGGGCACGGCCTGGGCTCCCCTGGGCACGGCCTGGGCTCCCCTGGATATGGGCTGGGCTGGACCAGTGCTCGGGAAATGGAGCCCCAGCACCTCGGGGAGCCACCGGACACTCCGGGATTCGTGCCCTGCATCCCAGGATTCCATCCAGGAGAGCCCTGTGAGGCCGGAGCTGCAGCCCTGGCACGGTGAGGGATGTGTGATCTCACCACTTTCTGTTCAAAAGGGAGACCAGGAGGTTGCTGCAGATTTTAAAAAGCATCGTCTGACTGTGCTTTTTCTCCTAAAGGTTCAAGGAATGCTGATCTCCTGCCGCAGCACAGAATCCCGGGATCCCTGAGGCTGGAAAATCCCTCCAAGACCAGAGTCCCAGCTGTGCCCGGTGCCCACCCTGTCCCCAGCCCAGAGCTCTCAGTGCCACCTCCAGGAATTCCTGGGACACCTCCAGGGATGGGCACTCCAAACCCCCCTGGGCACTGCCAAGGCCTGAGCGCCCTTTCCATGGGGAAATTCCCGCTGCAATATTGACACAGTATTGGCATCTGTGATGCAGTGATCAGTCACCCTTCATTTCCCTCGCCGTGTGGGTTTGGCAGCGAAGAGCTGTGCCTGATTTAGCAGAGATCAATTTATCCCCGGTGGAGTTATTTCACCGCTCAGCTCCGTTTTTTGGGAGCAAATTTCATTTACTTCTGACTGTTGACCGAGGGAGAATGGATACCTATCCACGCCTTTAAACACCATTAACCCGACGATGGAACAAACACAGAGGAGCCCATTAATTCAAATATTCATAATCAAAAAGTCATGCCAGCTAAATTAGATATACAGTTAGAGCAAGAGATGCCATCTGTTCAAACTTTCTAAGGGCTCAAGTAACTGAGATGAAGCCAATTTTGGTAACAATAATGAAATTATGCCGCGGAATTACAGGCTCTGTGTCTCACAATTCACTCCCTTTCTCTCAAATTATCCCCCTAAATCACATGAATAAAATCACCTTCATCCGTGCATTGTTCTGCTTTTTCCTTTGACTGTTAAATCCACCAACCCTTCGTCGGCGAGAAGCAGAACGGGAGCTGCTGGAACGCCGCGGGAAAACGTGTCATTAATTTCCCGAGAGCAGTAATTCCGGATATTTTACACGCTTCCTTCAGCCGGTCACCACTTGTTCAACACGAGGAAATCAGCGTTAAATTATGGCTCTGACCCTCGGGTCCCATCCCGGGGACGCTGCCGGGCCGCCGGCTCCGGAGCTGTGGCACGCAGGAGCTGTTCTGCGCCCCCAGGGCCCATCAAACCCAGCACTGGGGACAGTCCTGAGCGCAGGAATCGTTTGTGGTTGGAATAATTCAATGCTTCAGACGTGAAAAATGTCAGCTGGGTGAGGCAGAGCGGGGAGGAGAGCGGCTGTGGTTCCTACGGAGTGCCAGGCTGTGCCGCGGCTGTGCCAGCCCTGTCCCCAACCCACGGCCTGGCCGGGCCGCAGAGGGGTCCTGTGCCCTGACCCCAACCCCACAGCGGGGCTGGCAGCTCCTCTGGGAATTTGGGGGAATACAGGTGACATGTTCCCTGGGAATGGGGAGGGATACAGGTGACATGTTCCCTGGGAATTTGGGGGAATACAGGTGATATGTTCCCTGGGAACCTGGGGGAATACAGGTGATATGTTCCCTGGGAATTTGGGGGAATACAGGTGCTATGTTCCCTGGGAACCTGGGGGAATACAGGTGATATGTTCCCTGGGAATTTGGGGGAATACAGGTGATATGTTCCCTGGGAATTTGGGGGAATACAGGTGCTATGTTCCCTGGGAATTTGGGGGAATACAGGTGATATGTTCCCTGGGAATTTGGGGGAATACAGGTGATATGTTCCCTGGGAATTTGGGGGAATACAGGTGCTATGTTCCCTGGGAATTTGGGGGAATACAGGTGATATGTTCCCTGGGAATTTGGGGGAATACAGGTGATATGTTCCCTGGGAATTTGGGGGAATACAGGTGCTATGTTCCCTGGGAATTTGGGGGAATACAGGTGATATGTTCCCTGGGAATTTGGGGGAATACAGGTGATATGTTCCCTGGGAATTTGGGGGAATACAGGTGCTATGTTCCCTGGGAATTTGGGGGAATACAGGTGATATGTTCCCTGGGAATTTGGGGGAATACAGGTGATATGTTCCCTGGGAATTTGGGGGAATACAGGTGATATGTTCCCTGGGAATTTGGGGGAATACAGGTGATATGTTCCCTGGGAATTTGGGGGAATACAGGTGATATGTTCCCTGGGAATTTGGGGGAATACAGGTGCTATGTTCCCTGGGAATTTGGGGGAATACAGGTGATATGTTCCCTGGGAATTTGGGGGAATACAGGTGATATGTTCCCTGGGAATCTGGGGGAATACAGGTGATATGTTCCCTGGGAATCTGGGGGAATACAGGTGATATGTCATGATGTTCCCTGGGAATGTGGAGGGATACAGGTGACATGTCATCTTCCCTGGGAGTTTGGGGGAATACAGGTGACCTGTCATGTTTCCTGGGAATCTGGGGGAATACAGGTGGCATGTCATCATCCCCGGGGATGTGGAGGAATACAGGTGATATCTTCCCTGGGAATCTGGGAGAATACAGGTGACATGTCATGTTTCCTGGGAATTTGGGGGAATACAGGTGGCATGTCATCATCCCCGGGGATGTGGAGGAATACAGGTGATATCTTCCCTGGGAATCTGGGAGAATACAGGTGACATGTCATGTTTCCTGGGAATTTGGGGGAATACAGGAGATATGTCATGATGTTCCCTGTGAATTTGGGGGAATACAGGTGATCTGTCACCCTCCCTGGGAATTCCACCAGCGAGTGGCATTTCCTGGGCAGGGGTGAGCAGGGCTGTGCTGCAGGAAGGGTTTGGAGCATGACCCTGGATCAGGAGCGGAGCCAGGTGCCTGCCTGGAATGCCAACGGCTCCAGCCACGGCGCTGCAGCATTTATCTCCTGTCCCCAGAACACGAATCTCTCCTGCTCTCCGCCTCGTGTCTCCTCAAGAGCAATTCCTGACACCGCGGAGCATTTTTTATCCCCGGTGTTTTTATCCGTTGCGCGTTGTCGCTCTCATTTTTCAGGAGTTCTTCTCCCTGAGGTTCCTGCACATTTATCTGTGCCGGGGTTGGGAGCTGGAGTGGGTGTCAGGCCATGATGTCAGCCATAAAACCCGGGGCTGAGGAGAATTCATTTTTCCCTCTTGGAGAGCGGGTGCCACAGCAGCTGAGAATATGTGAGCCGGCGTTAAAGCGTTCCCGGATCAACCCCGAGAGGATAGCTGGCGTTTCTCATAGATATTTATGATTTTGCAGAATTAGCAAATCACATTTAAGCATGCGAGTCTTTTTTCGCCTGAAAACAAAAATAAAGCAGGAACAGCAACGTGTAAATCTAGAGCGCTGAAAATGAGTCAGGGGAGTTTACAGACCCTGTTTAAAGATGAATTTCTAATGAGATATGACAGGAAATTAATCCAGTGTGACTCGGCTAATCAACACAACAGCTCCAATTTATAATGAGGAGGGAGTGTAACTACTACAGGTTTCTGAGGGAAGTTGTAGGAAAAACTGTCAATAAAAACATTCAGGGCAAACTGCTGAGGAAATACGGGTGTTTGTAACAGCCCCAAATACAGAACGTGTCGAACACCCAAATAAAGAGATTTAAGCTCCAGGCTACAGAGTCTTCCCAGGTCCCCAGAAGGTCGTGGAGTCTCATGTCCCAAAGCCCTACAAAGTGTGTCAGGTTCCTTCCTTCCTTCCTGTAATCCTTTGTCCTCCTGTCCTGGTTGGAAAGTCAGGTGTCTGCTAAGGAAGGCAGGAGCCTCCCATGGAATGGAGAATTTAAACCCCCTCCCTCTGAATTATTGTAATTTTGCAATTAAGGGACTTTCAGGCAAAGAGATGGGAATAGGAATGACAGTTCTTTACTAGGAATATTAAAATACAAATGCAGTGGTACAAAAAAAGCAAACCCTGGCAGAGTGAGCACAGGAGCTGCCCCCCTGTTGGTCAGGGTGTTGGTGTCAGCCCAGTCCAGCCCTCCTGCAGTGACAGATGTGGTTCTGCTGGAGCAGAGATGATCCTGGAGAAGGGCCCAGTGGTGCTGAGATGGGGCCGCTCTCCCTCTGGGAATCCAGTGCACACAGGCTGTGCTGCTGTTCTCAATGCCAGCTTTGATCCAGGCGGGAATGCTGGGCTCCTCCCCCTGGGTGGAGCCTCTCCCCGTGGGATGATGGGATTGGATCAGCCCTGCAGTGAGCCTGGATGGCCCATGGACAGCAGAGATCCCCTGGGGGGAGGATGGGTCCTGGAAGGGATAAAGAACACGGCCCCAGCTGGTTTAACAGCTGGTGACAGAGCACACACTGCTGGGGACAGCCTGCACTGGGACCCCAGACACGTCCCTGCACCGTCACCACTTCCCAATCCAAATTGCATTTCTCCTCCCTGAGTCCCCTCTGTGTCACCCCGTGGGCAATCCTCAGCATGATCCAACTGCACACGGACCTGTCCCCTCTGGCTGTGACAGTGCCCGCCCACAGGGTGATGCCAGGACCTACAGACACTGTCACAGAGAGTTCCAAATTAAAACAGCTCCTAAATATCCTCAGATAAAATCTGAATAAAGATGGATTTTCTCTTTTTCTTTTTTTTTTTTTTTTTTCCTTCCCCAAGAATTTACTGAGTGCAATAACCAGCTCACAAATACGTGGAGATGTAAATAAAGCAGGGTGCAGTGCCAGGGAGCCCGGGTGCTGGGACCGCTAGGCCACTAAAAGTTGCCACCGTGGTGGAAATAAATCACATTTATGCCTTGTCTGTGAGTCAGGCACCGGGCACGGAGTAACAGCTGAGAGGAAAAGCTCTCACAATTCTATTAACTGTAATGGATTTGGAGGTTCAAACGCACCATTTATCATCCCAGGCCCACCCAAAACGAAAGGCAATATGCAGAGCTAATTAAATAGCGGCGCCAGCAATTAACCGCTCCCCAGAGGTTCAGATTTCCCAGGATAAAGGAGTGGGTGCCACCCTGAGCGGGACTCGGGCACTTGTGGCACCAGAGGAGCGTGGCCAGGGGCCCCCAGGCCGGGAAAGGTGGAATGAGCCTGTGGAGGCCACCAGCTGCTCCCAGGGCTGGAGCCTGGCACGGCCTGTCCTGCCCGGGCTGTGGCACTGATAGATCTCTTTATCCTGCTCTGCCCTGGGAATTCTTTTCCAGCACCAAACTCCTCCTGGATTCTCCCGGGACCGTGCTGGATGGATTAAACACATTTTTCAAAGGCTCGTCTAAAGCTTCGAGCCAGGAGAGAAGCAGCAGCTCGGATCTCTAACGAGAGGGCATTTATTTATCAGCTGGAATGCAGCTGATGCATTTTGCATTTTGCATTGTGCATTGTGCACGGGGCAGGCAGAGGTGTGGCTGCAGGAGAGGGAGGGCTGGGTTCCAGCTCTGCCCAGAGCACCCAGGGCGGTCCAGGGACAGCAATTCCTGCTCCAGGGGGGCTCAGGGAGCAGAGGCAGCTCCGAAAGCCTCGAGCCAGAGGTGTCCCCCAGCCCAGGCTGGTTTGGCTCTCTCCAGAGGGGAGCTCTGGGTCACATCCAACCTTTGATGGACACCCCATGCCCATTAAACCACAGACATTAAACCCCATGGGCATTAAACCCCATGACCCCTGGGTCATATCCAACCTTTGATGGACACCCCATGCCCATTAAACCATGGACATTAAACCCCATGGACATTAAACCCCATGGACATTAAACCCGATGGACATGGGAACTCAATGACCCCTGGGTCATGTCCAACCTTTGATGGACAGCCCACACCCATTAAACCATGGCCATTAAACCCCACGGACATTAAACCCCATGGACATCAAACCCCATGACCCCTGGGTCACATCCAACCTTTACTGGACACCCCACACCCATTAAACCATGGACATTAAACCCCATGGACATTAAACCCCATGACTCCTGGGTCATGGACACCCCACGTCCACTAGACCTTGCCCACAGTGCCAGGCCTCTTGGTTTGGGGACATCTCCAAGGATGTTCCCACAGCCCTGACCCTGGTGATGGAGACATTTCATGGAACCAGAGAATCCCAGAATGTCCTGAGCTGGGAGGGACCCACAGGGATCATCCCAACCCCTCTCCCTGCCCAGACCCCCCAACAATCCCACCCTGGGCATCCCTGGCAGTGTCCAAAGGCTCCTGGAGCTCTGGGGCTGTGCCCATTCCCTGGGGAGCTTTTCCAGGGCTTATCCCACCCTCTGGGGGAAGAACCTTTCCCTACAACCTAACCTAAATCTCTCCTGGCCCAGCTCCAGCCATTCCCTGTGTCCTGTCCCTGTCCCAGAGCAGAAATTGGAGCTGCCCTGGGTGGATCTGCAGCCCTGGTGAGCTCTGCCCTCAGCCTCCTCCTCAGTCTCTGCTACCTGCAAAGTCCTGGCTACTGCTGGCTCCAAACAACCAGCTTTTACAGGCATCATTCCCATCTTGGCTCCTCCGATTGAGAAATAACTTGGCTTTTATTTGATTTCTCTGCGCTCTGAAGTGCTGGATTTGAATGGTGAATGCTTAAATGGGCCTGAGAGTGATGTGCGAAAGGAGATGAAGCAAATAGCCTTAAGTGCTCTCTTTAAAAGGAGATAACAATTATCAATGTCTGAAGGAAAATAACAGATAAAAGCCATGCAAACTCCTTCCAGTGGTTATAATACTAAAAAAAAAAATCAGAAGAGCATAAAAATGAAGCTCTTGCGTTTAGCCAATTAACTCAATTAAATATATTGTTATGGGAGGACACCGCAGAGGGGTTCAGGGTCTGCCAGGAGTGAGTTTATTGTGGTTAGGAAGCCCCAGAGAAAGGCTGGCAGGGGCCCAGGGGGGTGCTGGAGGGTAAATCCTGCAGTGCCACAGGGAGGGACCCACCCCTGGGTGCCCTGGGGTCTCCAGCAGGGTCATCCCGCCGGGTCTGAGAGGGACAACCCAAACCCTGCAGAGCCTGGCAGCGTCCTCCTCACTGCAGCTGGGGGCAGAAGGCAGGGAGGGCCCCCAGAGACCTTCTCAGGGTTTGGTGAGGGCAGAGACCCCGGTGAGGGACAGCCCCAGCCGTGTCCTGAGGAAGCCTCCCGGGGATCCTGCTCTGCATGAGCCAGGAGCAGATTTCTGGGATGGGATGGCAGAAATTCTGGGATTGGCAGCTCTGGGACTGGAAGGTCTGGGAGCTGCCTGGAGCTAGAGCAGGTTTTGGGATGTGCCGGGAAGGTCTGGGAGCTCCCGGAGCCAGAGCAGGTTTTGGGATGTGCCGGGAAGGTCTGGGAGCTCCCAGAGCCAGAGCAGGTTTTGGGATATTCAGGGAAGGTCTGGGATCTGCCTGGAGCCAGAGCAGGTTTTGGGATATTCAGGGAAGGTCTGGGATCTGCCTGGAGCCAGAGCAGATTTTTGGGATGTGCAGGGAAGGTCTGGGAGCTCCCTGGAGCCAGAGCAGGTTTTGGGATGTGCAGGGAAGGCCTGGGAGCCCCCTGGCCGATGGTGAGGGGTGGCTCAGGGCCAGGGGTCAGGGCTGGGCAGGGCTGGGATACCAGCCAGACTCGGTGCCCTCAGGGGGCTTTGGCACCCCCAGGGACTGATTTCAGCACCCCGGGAGGGCAGGACCCCCCGAGGGTCAGAGAGCCACCCGTGTCCTGTGGCACAGCTGGGGACCACTGCTCCCTGTGCTCAGCTCTGCCCCAGAGAGGCAGCCCTGTCCTCTCCTGGTGAGCAGAGCCATCATCCCTGCCCTGTCCTGGTCAGGAGAGGTCTCCTTTCCCTGTCCATTCCTGGTCAGCAGAGCCATCATCCCTGCCCTGTCCCCTCCTGGTGACCAGAGCCATCATCCCTGTCCCCTCCTGGTCAGCAGAGCCATCATCCCTGTCCACTCCTGGTAAGCACAGCCCTCCTCCTGTCCCTGTCCCCTCTGGTCAGGCCATTCCCTGTGTCCTGTCCCCTCCTCCTGTCCCTGTCCCCTCTGGTCAGGCCGTTCCCTGTGTCCTGTCCCCTGTCCCTGTCCCCTCTGGTCAGGCCATTCCCTGTGTCCTGTCCCCTCTCCCTGTCCCTGTCCCCCCTGGTCAGGCCATTCCCTGTGTCCTGTCCCCTCTCCCTGTCCCTGTCCCCCCTGGTCAGGTCATTCCCTGTCCCCTGTCCCTGTCCCCCCTGGTCAGGCCATTCCCTGTGTCCTGTCCCCTGTGTCCTGTCCCTGTCCCCTCTGGGTTCCCGAGCCCACGGCCATGGTTTCACGCCCACAGCAACATTTGGATTTCTGGATGAGGAGGGCTGCACTCCCCACGCACAGGATTCCAGGCAGGAGCCACTTCAGCCTTATAAATCCCAGGGAGCAACACACAATCATTTGTTATCGGAGGGACAGAGAATAAATCAAACTGTGAGCTGGAACTCCAAAAAACTGCCCAGAACTGCGGGGGCGGGAGATGGGGAGGGCAGGGAGAGCTGGGGGGACAGGGCTGAGTGGGGACAGGGCAGAGGGAGGGACAGTGACAGTGTTTTACACCACAATGACACACAGACTCTGACTTCAGAAGGCTGAAAATGACTCCTTTATTTGTGGGCTGTGTCTCCCTTTTATACCATTTCACACAGACCAATCCCATTGGTGACACAAAGACAACCCTCTTCACTCCCATTGGTCAGAGCAGAGGGACAGCAAGGAGAAGTCCCTCCTGGGGAAAGGAATGGATAACAAAGTTACAGTTACCAAAACATTTCTCCTGTTTGCAGAAAATTCCCTGGGAAAGGAATTTCAGAAAACCAAAACACCTCAGGCACGGAACCAGGGCTACAGGACAGGGCTGGGGGGGACAGGGCTGGCAGTGGCTGCTGGGCTGGCCTGTGACAGTGACACCCACGGTGACACTGCTGTGTGGGAAGGGGCCCTGTGCTTCCATCCAGGAGCTGCCCCTTGCCTCCAGCGGGGATCAAAGCAGGAAGGAGAGGAGGAAATTCTGTATCGTTGTCACCAAATCAACCTCAGCTGATGGGAAGGGAAAGGAGCAGGTCCAGGTAGAGACAAAGCCCCTGTAGCAGGAGCTGGGATGGATCAAGGGCTGCATCCCACCACCATCCCCCTGCAGCCTGTGGGGAACTCCTTCCCTCCAGGCAACGCTCAGCACATCCACAGTTTGTCCTGAACTCCAGCGCAGCGCTGGGAACAGGCTGTTCCCGTGAAGGAGGGCCACGGGCATCTGCTCTTGTGCAAGGAGACATTTTGTCAGCAAAGACAGAAATAGCCCAGAATTCCCGGGCCCGTGAGGCCCCGAGCTGCTGTGCACAGCTCCACAAACTCCTCCCTGCTCTGCCCACGGAGAATCTCGGGTTTTAGGAAGGAATTCCTGGCTGGGCTGGAATTCCCAGAGCAGCTGTGGATCCCTGGCAGTGCCCAGGGCCAGGCTGGACATTGGGCTTGGAGCAGCCTGGGACGGTGGGAGGTGTCCCTGCCATGTCAGCGGTGACACTGGGGGGGATTTCAGGTCCCTGTCCCTGCTCCTGCACACCCTGGCACAGCTGGGACATCTGCTGCCTCTTCCTCTCTCTCCTCTTGGAGGAAGGAGCCAATTAACAATTCCAAGCTTTTCCGTGGGCAGGGATGGGCTCACCAACTGTAAATTTACACAGAATTCACACTGAATTTTTGCAAAGGAATTAAAAAAACCAGCACGGCAGGAAAAAGTGCATCCCCGTCCTGCACTGCTCTCCCCCCTCCCGGCCTGTCACAAACCCTCTGATTGACTTTTTAACCTCGTCCTCCCGTTGAAACTGCTAAATGAAAATGTTTCCACGGGAAAAACCACCCTTGAGGTGAGCTTCAGACTCCTGGCAAAAACCCATTTTGCTGGGAGCAGTGACCGGGCTGCCAGAGCTCCAGTGCCTGCCCCCTGTGCCGGGCTGAGCTCCACGTGTCCTGTCATCAATGAGGGACTGTCACAGCTCCTGCCAGGACAGCCACGGGCTCCTCTCCTCCTGCTCCACGTCTGTGCTGTGCTGAGAGGCGTTCGTGAGAGCTGGGCTCCTTCCTAGCCACGATATTTAATTTATCTGCATATTTATTTTGATCTCTGGTGCCCCAGCAGCGCTAAAATCCCGATGATCACTTACAAATCATTGTGACTGAAGCTCAGCAGTGGCCCGAACGTTGTTCCAAGCTGCTGGTCGGGCGCAGGTGAGGCACGAGGGAGCTGTAGGTGCCCAAACCCGCTCTTGCATCCTTCTGCCATCGATCCCCGGGCAGGAGGAGCCCCCGAGCCCGCAGGGAACTCAGGGACAGCAGGGGAGGAGGCAGGGGGTGACACCCAGAGAGGCTGCTCAGAGCCGGGGACAGGAGCTGGAGGTTTGGCTGTGCCGGGGAAACGTGTGCTGATGTCTGTGCAGACAGCTCCTGGGGGAGGGTGAGGGTGGGAACGGCTTTGGGATGGGCTGGGATGTCTGTCCCCGCTCCCAGCAGGGTTTGTGACAGAGCCCGGGGAGTTCAGCTCCTGACACAGCCAAATGGGGAGTTCCTGAGTTTTGGGATTAATTTCCAGCTGGGTTTGTTCCACAGCCCGGAGAGTTCAGCTCCTGACAGAGCCAAAGGGGGAATCCTGAGTTTTGGGATTAACTTCCAGCCCAGTTTGTTCCAGTTCAGCTCCTGAAACAGCCAAATGGGGAGTTCCTGAACTTTGGGATTAACTTCCAGCCCAGGTTTGTTCCAGTTCAGCTCCTGAAACAGCCAAAGGGGAGTTCCTGAACTTTGGGATCAACTTCCAGCTGGGTTTGTTCCAGTCCAGCCCCTGAAACAGCCAAAGGGGAGTTCCTGAACTTTGGGATTAACTTCCAGCCCAGGTTTGTTCCAGTCCAGCTCCTGAAACAGCCAACAGGGCTGCACGAGGTGGAGTTTCTGAACTTTGGGGGAAAAGGTAATTTTTTAAGGGTGGAACATGTGGCGGGTGGTTTGGGAAGGCTGCACCTTCCTGGTACCTCAGCAATGGGGGAAGGAAGAGGGAATGTGTGGTCAGGAATTCGGGATAAAAGGAGGCTGCACCTCCAAAACCCCATGGAGAGAGAAACCCCATGGGGCTGAGCCCTGGGGAACTGTCTGCCTTTGTTGGAATGAAGCTGCCGGACTCCTCCAGCTCCTGTTTGGACACTGGCCTTGCCCAGAGGGATTTTCCACCCAGCTGGACAAAGCCCCGTGTCCCCTCTGTCCTTCCCGGTGTCCCAGGGGAGCAAATCCTCTGTGGGAGCCCCCAGGCAGCCCGGGTGCCAAGGGGAGGGACAGGGGCTGTCCCTGATGGGGGGACACCAGAGGGACCTCGGTGCTCCAGCCCTGGAGCTGAGCCCAGAGCAGCAAAGCAGCACAGAACCATAAAATCCCAGAATCCCAGAAAGATTTTGGTTGGAAAGGACCTGAAATCCCACCCGGTGCCACCCCTGCCACGGCAGGGACACCTCCCACTGTCCCAGGGACATCTCCCACTGTCCCAGGCCGCTCCAACCCCAATGTCCAACCTGGCCTTGGGCACTGCCAGGGATCCAGGGGCAGCCACAGCTGCTCTGGGAATTCCAGCCCAGCCAGGAATTCCCAATTCCCAATCTCCCACCCAGCCCTGCCCTCTGGCACTGGGAAGCCATTCCCTGTGTCCTGCCCCTCCATCCCTTGTCCCTGTCCAGGCTGTCTTGTCTCCCATCTGCTCCCAGAGCAGGGGCGTTAAGCCTGACAAAGAAAAAATCCCCTCTGAGGTTACCCCCAGGTCCCGGGCTGTTGTTTTCCTGCTTGGATTCCTTTTGCTTTGTTTTGTTGATTTCCCGTTTGCGGGTCTTTGGAGCCCACTTAAAGGGCGGCAGCAGAATGCAGATATAAGAAATGACATCCTGTCTTTAGGACGAGATTACTGCTGCCTTAATGGACCCTCAGAGCAATGGAGTAAACAGGGGGAGATAAATCCAGAAGGCTCTACAATATCTTTAGAAATATTTTTTTTTTTTTTATTTCTCGTATTTATAATGTTTCCTCACAATGCAATTCCACAAAGCCATTAAATAGGAACGTGAAGTTCATAACTTGAGTAAACTTCCAAGAGAATGTTTTCCTTCCAGCCCGGCAATAAATGCCCGTGTGAAACGCATTTAAATAACATCTTCAATCCAACAAGCAATGCCAGGAATGGCATTTTAAAAAGGTACAGTACGAGCCCCAGTGCAGGAATCAGATGTAGAATAAAGAAGAGAGATAACTCTGCAGAGGAGCCTCGGCTCAGCCAAACAGTGGCTGGGGTGTCTGTGTGACAGGTCCTCAAATGGCTTTTGGGGTTTGTCTGCGTGGAAGGGACACGCAGGATCTGGAGATGCCCCATGGCCAGGAAAGAGCAGCAAAACCAAAAGGGTCCCCCAAAAAAAGTGCTCACAGAGTGACCTCCTCACTCAGCGTGGAAACTGGTGAGTGTTTTATCCCTGTCTTCTGAAAATAACAGCAGGAGTGAAAGAATGGGGGGAGTGAGGGAAGGGAGATCTGGGCACTCAGTTTAGGAAGGACACTGAGTGCTGTGTCCAGTTTAGGAAGGACACTGAG
>VXBN01005369.1:6987-50562 GCA_013397395.1 Sinosuthora webbiana
TTTTTTTTTTTTAATACTCCAGTGGGAAGAGGGCCTCTCTGTTTTTCACTTCCTTGCCAGTGTCTGTCACTGGCACACTTTCCTGGGATGTGTTACTGAACTGTCTAGCAGGTGGGAAAATGTGGGACCAAACACAGTCCCTGATGGAAATGTAACTTTCCTCCAGGACTCTGCTTTCCTCAAGGATGCTGTGGCGTCAGCTCGGTCAATCCAGCTCCGTCTGGCCCTGTATCCCAGCAAAGATAAAACGGGGGCGTATCTGATACTTCATAGAATCCCAGAATGGGGTTTGGGTTGGAAGGAGTTGTAAAGCCCAGTTCATCCCAGCCCTCTGCCACGGGCAGGGACACCTTCCACTATCCCAGGTTGCTCCAAGCCCTGTCCAGCCTGGCCTTGAACACTTCCAGGAATGAGGCAGCCACAGCTTTTCTAGGAAGCCTATGACTTGCTCGATGCACTCCTGGCATCCAGTGATTTCCAGCATAGGGAATCCAAGCACTGAAATGTTGTCTCTGAACTGGGCTGGATGGCAGGTGTGGGAATATCTCCTTGGCTTGGTCAGTGCTACTAATTCCTAGAAGAAAAGAGATGAGAGACCCCAGGGCAAAGCTGTGCCAGGAAAGAAGGATGAGAGGTGCACCAGCGTAGCAGGAGCTGGAAGAGCAAATGCAGATTTTTGCCTGCCTGATGAACAGTTTGCATGGTCCAGAGTGGGGAATGGGGTGATGGTGGGTTCAGAGTGGCTGCAGGGATTGCTGAGAAGCACTGGTGCACAGCAGGAGTCGTTCCATCCGGGGATGAGGGCAGCAAGCACAGAAAGAGGCTGGAAAGGACAGCAGGAGGGACAGTCCAGTAAGGAAACTGGAAGCATGCTTGCTTTTTCAGTGCTATCTGTGATGCCTTAAACAAAATTTAAGAGGTGAAGGGGAGGGGAAGGAACATTATCTGAAGAAACAAAGGACTTTAACCTGATGGCACTAACAGCAGAGTTGGAATAAGCATCCACCCAGACCACAGACACTGAGCCCTGCAGGTTAAGAGGATAATGTACAAGCAGAGTTGTTGAATAGAGTTTAAATTAACATTAATCTTCCGGCAATCAGTCTTTGCCTCTGCTCAGAGCTGCTTTGGAGGAATGTGTGGTAACCTCTGATGGTCACCTTCCAGCACAGTGCCTGATTGGGGGTAAGGAGATATTGATTCCCTTCCCTCCATGTGCTCTCTTTACTCCTGCCTTTAGCAAAGGGCTGGGGGCGTTGGGGTAACTTTTGAGCACCCATGGGACAAGGCTTCAGCAAGAAAACCAGTGGCTGCAGGAGAAGCTTGTGGCAGTGCCTACTGCTGTGGCATTGGCTGCTGGAGAGGGGTCATGCTCAGAAAAGAGCCCGAGGCTCTGTCCTGGTGGGATGTGATGGAGTGAAAGGGGGGTGGAATCATGGAATGGTTCAGGTGGGAAGAGACATTTAAAGACCATTGAGTCCAACCCCCTGCCATGGGCAGGGACACCTTCCACTATCCCAGGGTGCTTCACACCCCATTGAACCAGGCCTTGGACAGTGCAAGAGATCCAAGGGCATCCACAGCTTCTCTGGGCAAACTCACCCTCACCCTGACAGCCAGGAATTTCTTCCTAATACATGATCTAACCCTGCCTTCTTTCAGTGTAAAGCCATTTCCCCTTGTTCTGTCCCTCCGGGCTCTTGTCCCAAGTCCCTCTCCAGCTCTCTTGGAGCCCCTTTAGGCACTGGAAGGGGCTCTGAGGTCTCCCAGAGCCTCCTCTTCAGCTGACAGAGCCTAAACTGTGTTAAGGCATCAGCACTGTGGGTATGAGGCTGCTGGCACCCACCCCTGCATCTCTGTCTCACTGTGCAGAGGTACCTTAGGCTGTGTCTGCATTAGGAAGGAATTTACATTTTGAAGTAGGTGTTGAACAGCATTGCTGTATTTTCACTCAAAATGTGATGAAAAACTAAATTGGTGTTTGCTTCATTTGAAAGAGCTGATGCTGCAATGAAATGCATATTGTATTTCAGCTTAGAGGGTGGTGCAGTGGACAATAATTCCAGCAGGTAGCTTGGAAAAGAGATGATTACCTCCACTATTCAGAAATCCTGCCCCAAGTACAACCACAAGAGACTTAATGCTGCTGAATAATTCTGTTTTCCTGATAGAAATCCTTTCTCTCCCCTCCCTGCCCCTTCTTTTTTCAAGGACCAAGATAAAAACAAGCCACTGTCTACTCTGGCCAACCTGGCAATCACCATCACAGACGTGCAGGACATGGACCCCATCTTCATCAACCTGCCCTACAGCACAAATGTCTACGAGAACTCGCCTCCGGTAAGGGCTGTGCTTCGTGGGGTTTCCTTCTGGAGCAGCACGTTCCCAGCCGGGTCCAAAATATTCATCCCCTTTTTAAAACAGGCAGCCTAAGCGTGGGTGTTGGGGAAGCCTGGACAGCAAACAAAATATTTTCTTGGGGGTTTCTTCTTAAATTCTACACAGGCTTTGTGTTGTTCAGGGCAGACAGTCACCCCGTCTCCTCCCCACGGTCTTATCTGCATGCCATTTCCAATAGAGAACTTGAAGGAAAAATCTAAACGTTCCTGAAATGAGGCAGTTTTGAAAATGCCAGAATCATCAGCCATTTCAGCACTTTGAGTCTTTTCCCCCAGGTTTTGCCAAATTGGTCCAATCATTTTAGTTCTTCTGAAACTCGGTTTGTCAGCAAACTCGCTGTTTGTGGAAAAACGTCTCCCAGTCTCTGAATACAGCAGAGATGAGGTTTTTTTTTCTCCCCACAGATGTCAGGGAGCGTGGAGGGCAGCTTGGGCTTTGGGAGCTGTTTGCTCTGCTCCCACCAAGGGCTTTAATCCAAGCACCAGCCCTTCTCTGCAGCATCCACAGCTGTGCATCCCATCACTTTGTCCACAGGGAAATATTTCTGTGTGTGAAAGGAAAAACCTTGCCTTGAAATCATGGCATGGTGGGCACCCATACCACATGTGCATCCCATAACTTGTCTGGTGGTCTGGATCCCAAAAGCCTGGTGGCTCAGTTCAGAGGGGGAGGGAACTCGGGCGTGCTTCAGTTTTTGCCTTTTCATTCACTTTGGAGCAAAGCCCTGACATGGAGAGCGCTGGATCAATGGGGCTGAGATGTGCTGTCTCAAATCCCGTGGTGACACAGCACATTACCTGTCTGCTGGCCCAGATGTGGCCAAAAAAACCAGCTTATTCATGAATTACTCACAAGGTAAAAATTTTGTTAAGGAGTATCTCTGGGATTGACAGAGTGAGGGAAATAAAAACCCACAAATTAGGTCACACTTAACTAGGAGGAAAACAGCTTTAAATGAAGTTAGAGGAACAGAAGTGCCATAAGTATTAAAAATCATAGACTGCATCACCTCCATGGAGTGATCTGGTATCCTGGAAAGGGAATGTCTTCCAAATAATGATATGTATTCAGGCTCAAGGATCACTTTGTGTCAGTACACCAACGTGCACCACAGTTATTCCTGGAATATTCAGTGTTTGCCGTCAGGAAAGCAGCAAATAACCGCTGTGTAACATGATACAGGAAAAGGAGGATGGAATTCCCACCAGGTTTAGAGATTTTAATTTCTCTTGGCCACGTGCAACATCTCCAAAGGCACTGAGGTATCCAAGATGGATAGGTACCACCAGAGGCATGGTGAAGAGGAAGATAGCTGGAGGTGGGGACTGCTCTGAGTGGTGTCACCCTCTGGTTTGGACCCAAATTCCCAGCCTTCCTGGGAGAAATTCCACTGCTGAAACAAGGATGTGATTTGCTTTGGCAAGCCTAGGGTTTAACACAGTCATTTGGTTGGAAAAGACCTCAAAGTTGATCAAGTCCAGCCTTTAATTATGTGCCTTTTATTCTCCCAGTGTAAATCTCCTCATCAGCTCTGCCCTGCCCCCCGAGTGGAGCCATGCGTACAGTGGATGTCTCGATTATCAAAATGATCACCACCATTTTGGGTGGGGAGACTGGGCTTGGCCAGCTCCCATCCAAAACCAGGCTTGCAGGTCAAACCAAGAGGCTGTGGTGCATTTTTGGGTGATGTTTACCCTGACGTGTGAGTCAGCAGGTCAAAATGTGCTCAAGGCATCTCGTCCCAGCCCTAAATCCACAGAAGCCGCTGCTCTGCGCATCCGCTCCCCATCTCTCTTGCCTCCTTTTATCTGCGGTGCACAGCATGTCTGTGCCACCCTATCAGTGTATCAGGCGAGAATACCTCATCTAAAGTGTATACATTACCTAATAAAATCCTTCTTATTGGGATTATTGCATCAAATTTTAATTTCCTCACTCGAGTAACAGCATGTCAGCCAGACTGTCAGCAGAGAGCCGATAGAAGGTGAAAAGAGTGGATAAACTGCAGCAAATTACCACAAACAGATCTCTATCAGCCTTTTGACTGGAATTGACTGGAATTAAGAAGTGAGAAATGGGATTTTTTTTTTTTTTTTTTTGCCATGGCAGCTTTCTGAAGCGCTCACCCTCCCCACCCCTCCTCCTGCTGCAACGCTGGGCTGCACTTCGCCTTTCAAGTCCCTAATCCTGTAAGAGAAGAAGGAGAAAAAGGGGTGGAGGGGCATGAGAGGGGAGAGAAGTGCAGTTGTAGTTCTTATTTCTCTCAGGCTGGGATCTGGGAGCATAATTGAGAAGCGTTTTGGGCAGGTGCTTATTGTGACACTGAGAAGAAAGCAATTTCTTATCGGGCAGAGGAAGAGGACACGGCAGGGAGAGATTCTGCTGTCCCTGGAGGTGTTGTATCTTCTATCTTGATGTTGTATATCATCCCAGCATGGCTCAGACATCTCTCCTGGGGCACCCAAGTGCGCCTGCAGCTGTGGCAAAGCTCTGAGATGTGTTTTTCATCCTCAAGAGGGTTTTTGGGTGTTTGTCCTCACAACAGCTGGAGACTGGGTGGCGTGGTTGATGTTGAATATCATGGAAAGGAAGGGTTGCCCAAGCACTGGCACCTGCTGCCAGGGTAGTAGTGGACTGGAGGGATTTAAAACCCATATGGAGGTGGCACCTGGGGACGTGGATTAGTGGTGGCCTTGGCAGTGCTGGGGGGATGGTTGGACTTAATGATCTCGGAAGGCTTTTCCATCCAAAATGATTCTGTGATTCCATGTCCTCCGGGCAAGCTGACAGGGGCTGGAGGAGAGGGGCCATTTCCCTTTGCTTGCAGAGTTGCTGTGGTTCTGATGAGCCCCTGCTTCTGCACCTCAGCTGGGGCATGGCACTGGCAGTGCTGCAGCTTCATTTTGTGGGTGCAAAAGGAGGAATCCACTTTCCAGGAGAGAAGCTGAGGGCTGTGCACGTGTGCTCCATCCCACAGGGAGCCACGTGGAGGCAAGATTTGGGCTGAACCCCACTGGGGCCAAGACCAGCAGTTGTATTCCCTTGCAGTAGAATGATACAGATACGTGTCAAACATCATTAAAACAGTTTTAATTCCTCAGCACCATCCCCCTCCTCCTCAGAAACTCCTTGAGTTGAAGGAATAATGTAGAATCAGTGCTGGTTTTGCCCTAGAGTCTCAATAGCTCAGAGTTAATTCTTTCTTACAATATTTCCAGCCCATCAGTGTGAACACTTTATTAAAAGCTCAGGGTTTTATTAAAAAAGGATTGATTTACCCCTGCCCCTCTTCAAAAAACCCTCAGATTTTGTTTGGATAATGTGCCATTCTTTATTTTCTTTGCCTTTTTTTAAGCATAGGCTTTCCCAGATTATTGCTTTTCTAAACCTTCTTCCTCCTCCCCCAGAGGGGAAGAGTTATTCTGTTCTCTCTGTACCCACCAGCCGAGCCCTCTCCTTGCAGCCACTGCTGTCTGCAGCGGGCAGGCGAGGTGTGGCTTGTTTTAAAAGAAAAGTCAGGGATATTTGGGAGTTTCTAAGCACTGCAGGGTCTTGCCACAGATTGTGCTCTGTGCCACTCCTTCAGCCCCTTTCCTGGAAGGCCCAAGATTGCTCCCAAACGCCGTGGTTGCTCAGGAAGGGATCGTCCATCCCCAAGAGATGGCATCTGCCTGACTTGGAAAAGTCTTGTGAAAGACCTGTTGGGAAGGATGGAAGCCAGGTGGGATGTGAAGGATCTTGCCATGGTTTCAGGAGACGACATCCATGGATGGTAGGGAACCCAGCACCACTCCAACATGTGTTTCTTGGACGCTGGTGAAATGTGGCTCATCCCCAGGAGGTGCTTGTGGAGCAGGAGGAGAAACACAGGGGGCTGCAAGGAGAACAGGGGAAGCCCCAGTGCCAAAACCCAGCAGCATGATACCATCATCACGGGCCTGCCAAGGGCAGAGGGTGAACCTCAGCATGATCCCTCACAGCCGTCATTCCTGTGATCAAACGTCTGGATAATTTCTCTCCTGTGGGCATCTCTATGGCACGTGCTGCTGAGATCTCCGAATGAGATTCCCCCTCCACCCCTCCCAAACTTCCCCTGCTGCCACATCTTCGCTCATCCTTTTATCTCTCCCTCCAGCCCTTCCCCTTGGCTCCTCCAGGAGGGGCCTCTCCCGCAGATAAAGCAGCCCATTGCTATTCCCCAGCCATCGCAGGGCCCTGCCTTCCCTCTGCAGGAGGCAATTCCCATTCCGTGCTGCTCCCAAGCTGTGTGACAGGTGACGTGCGAGCTGTCACACGGACCCGGTGCCTTCCCCCACTGCCCCTTCCATTGGGGAGCTCCCGCTGTGCCCAGGAGGGGAGGGGGCTCTTATCTGTCCCATGGGGATGGGAGATGGAAGATTGCATTGACTTTGATTCTGCTGAATACGAGCGTTATGTATCATACAATACATAATATATAACAACACATACAATATATAGTATTTAATACCATTATATATCTATATAGTATAGTATAAAGTATAATACATTATAATTTAAGCAAAACTATGCTGGGGCAGAGCACGCTGAAGTGCATCATCCTTTTTTTCCCTCCACTTTGCCCTGCCCTCCTTTCAGCATCCCACGTTCTGCTTTCCCACCTGCTCCTTCCCCACTTCTGCAGTGTTTTTTTCTCTCTCTATGCTGTTGGGAAAGCACAGTTATTGTCAGTAATTTAGAGGCTCTCCGGGTGGCTGCTGAGCCTCACCATCCGAGTGCTGCTCAGAGGCCAGTGACCTGGGATTTATGGCTAATGTTCTCAGTTAATAACATGGATTTACTTAAGGAGTCCGTTGAAATGCCCTCGGAGATCAGGGAATGGGCAGCCTGCCTGGCCCTGGGAGCCTGCTTTATGGCCAGCAGCGGCATTGAGCCCACAGGGACACGGATCTGGAAGCCAGGGAAGACAGCAAGTCCTTGCTTTCCACCAGTGATGTTTCTGCCACAGCTTTCCCTTTGGCCTTCAAATGATGGATCGTGGGGCAAGCACGAGGCTGCCGACCTCGTTAGATATGCAAACGCCTCTGCTGACATTTCCTTTGAGGGGAAAAAAAAATAATAAAAAATTTGCTGCTTTCCCCACTGTTAATAAGCCAATGAAAACAAGAACAGCTGAGTTGTAAATTTTTTCACACTACATTAATTACGGGCATGTGCATGTGTTGGTATTCACAGGGGCTCACTGCACTGCGGCGGGGGAAGTTGACTTATGGAGCAGGATATTTTTATTTCAAGAACTAAACAAGAATTTTGGGTCCCTCTTATGTTCTTTTTGGGGGTCTCTTGGATCTCTCTGCTGGGCTATAGGAGCAGTGCGTCCTGCAGGATGGAGGATGAGGTGGGTGAGCTGGCAGTTGCAGAAGCTCCTGCCTGTGGGCAATCCCTGCTTTTCAGCATCTGTCCCGCCCTCCTCCTCCTCCTCAAAGGCTTCCATTAAAATCTCTGCAGCTCACTTAGTTGCACAGCTGGATGCTGATGGTCACTGTGAGCAGCCCTTATTACTTGGGGTGCCACATTTGAGGAACACAGTGGGAGAAGATTTTGAGAAACACAGTGGTTGAAAATGGGAAGCCAACGGCAGATTAAACTGGTGTAGCGGCCAAACTGAAGGTCGTGGTGAAAGGGAGTTGTTTCCTCTTGGTCATGCCCTCAGCATTCCCAGCTGCATCCCGGGGTGGGTTAGCAGAGCTCTGCAGCTCGCACCAGAGTGATGAGTAGTGAGCCTGAACTGCTTCAAGGGCAGGCAGTGGGACTTTTCCATGACCTGCCGTGTCCTAGGACAGGTTATCCCTCAGCACTTGGCCCACGGTGAGAGGCACAGGTGATTGTGGGAACCCAGCAGTGCTGTGACACTGTCCCCTGTCCCTCCCCAGGGTACCACCGTGCGGATGATAACAGCCATCGACCAGGACAAGGGACGTCCCCGGGGCATTGGCTACACCATCGTCTCAGGTGAGTCTTGGGGGGCACAGAGGGGACCCCAGCAGGGATGGATGGATGGATGGATGGATGGATGGATGGATGGATGGAGGGGATAGCCCTGCAATAAGCCTTTGTACATACTATCCCTGGGAAGTCATGGAGTAAAATAGATAGAATGATTTGGGATGGAAGGGACCCTAAAGACGATTGCTCAACCCCCCTACAACGGGCAGGGACACCTTCCACTTGGAGGTTGCTCCAAGCAAATTTGACAATATCTCAGGTTGAAACCTTTCATTCCTAATGATGAGCCACAAACAGCTTGGGTTTGCACAACACCATGGAGGGGATTTTCTGTTCCGGGAGGGAATGGGACTGAGTATGGACTGAACGGCCCCTAGTGGTTTCTGTGGTGTTTCCCAAAAGTTTCAGAAGACATGATGCAAGGACTGGGCCCATGAGGGTGCAGAGCTAGAGAATGAAGCTTAATTGAAGTGGTGGGTTTGGGTTTTTTTTAATTGAAGTGGTGGTGGCTTTCTGCCTTCTGACAGGATTTCTGACAGCACATGGATTGAGCTGAGTAGACAGTCTGGCTCTGAAGCCTGGGAACCCTTCTTGCTGTGGATGAGTAGATCATTGCTGGGCAATGCGAAGCCCCTTTGGCTCCATAGCCAGAGATGGCAACATCAGCCCATCTGATGGCAACAGGGGCAGGGCAGGCTGGGAAGGTGTTTCCAGATAGAACCCAGCTGCCTTGTGGAAAGGCCAGTTTTGGGGCTTTGGGCCTGTTTCATTTAAGATGTCTCGAGCTCAGCAGTCTCTGCCATACCCCAGCAGACTTTGGTGCTGCCAGGGCTGCGCTCAGATGCTGCTTCGGTGGGGACAGACAGACTGCTTGAGGTGACCCAGGAGTGAGGGACCAGCTTGATGGGTGTGGGTTGTAACCCTCTTCCTGGCATCACTTTTGGGGGGCTTCTTCCCAACAAGAAACAATGGCAGTGCCTCCCCTCCCCACTGTGTCACATGCTCTGGGTGCTGCCTCCACGTGCAGGAATAATTTCCCAGTTTCTTTTCCTAAAAGCCCAGCCATTTCAGACTCTCTTTTAATCAGCCTCAAGGGTCAAGGTGATTTCACCCTGACTTTCATGTCCACTGATCCTGACTGCAAGTATCCAGCCTTTGAAGATGCGAGGATTATTTATTCCTCTAATTCCCTCTGCAATTTATTCAAGAGATTCTCTCAGATTGTGGGTGTCAGTTGGCCAAGGTGCAGCAGAGACTGTCTTCTGGCTGATACGGGATCTTTTTCACTGGAGACTGGACTTAAACATCAATCTCATTTTGCAGAGGTTGCTGAATTAGGGGGAGGATGGTAAAATAGCTGCCAGCCTGGCCATCCCAGATGTCAGGACACTCTGGGATCCAGGTGGAACATGGGGAGACCTGCAGGCAGATCACTGCACACAGCCTGCCTGTGTATGCCAAGAGCTTAACCCTTGCCCAGTCCTGCTTTGGTGGGGGCAGCTCTCCTACCAGAGGATCCAGCAGAATAGATCAAAAGAGTGATTAAACTACTTTGCACTATTTTTTTTTTTCCCCAAACATGAGAATTATGAAGTGTTTTCCTAACTGGCCAGGAATCTTTCTGCTGTCATCACCAGGGTCTCATGGGGAAGGGGTTGGATGGGAATGATCAGCCTGTGGACAGAGCTGATGTTACTTTCTGATGTCTGAGAGTCCAGACACAGGACTGGCATCTAATGTGCTTCCAAAATCCTGCTCACCCGAGGCAAGCGATTTTCTTTTTGGCAGGCAGGTAAAGCTTAATTAATTTCTCATTATCCTCAATCATGATGGTAAAGGTCAGCGAGCAGATTTTTGTGCCTGAGCTGGAAATTTTTTATGGCAATTTCAACCAAAAAAAAAAAAAAAAAAAAAAAAAAAAAAAAAAAAGCCTAACATATGGGAATGGGGAAGCAAATTAAATTAGAAACCGACCGTAAGCAAAAGTGAAAGTGGCTGGTGGAAGTAGTAATTAAACCTGGCTCCTGGCTCTTCAGCTCCCTTCCAGGAGGGGAGGTAGCAGTGATGCTGCTCCCATTCCCACAGGGGTGGGTGATACCTTTTCCCAGCTCTCAGAGTTTTTTGGGCACAGGGTTAGCATGTGGCTGGTCTGATTTTGGCTTTTGGGCTGGTATATACAGCAGCAGAGAGCTGAGAAGCAACCTGACCATTCATCATACCTTGAGAATTAATGCCTAAAGCATTGGTATGATTTGGAGGCGGGGTTTAAAAATTAATTTGGAATTGCCCCTGTCCCATTCAGCTCCATCCCTCGGGTAGCCACGTCTGGGGATGTACTGCAGCAGCTCTTATTTATACAGCTATCTCCAGCACAAGGTCCTCCCATGACAGGAACACAATAAAACTAAAAGATTAACCATAACCACATAAAATAAGACTTGAGATCTGACTTTATGCCGCCAGCTTACAAAGCTGTTAAGGCTGAGATGATAGAGAAGCACTGGTGTAGCTGTGCCATGGCTTTGGCTACTTGTCCTGCCTGCATTGGGAATCATTTCCATATCTAATAGGGAAAAGCCATTCGGTTGTTTCTGTCCCTTCCTTCCCATCAGAGTGTTTTAACTCCAGGAAAATGTACTTTTTCACTTCACATTTTCACAAGGAGCCAGCTCACTGCCCAATTGGAAAAGAAATCCAGATTGAGACCTCACAATTCAAGCCCCTCGTGCCAACAGGCTGGTCAGTGCCAGGGCTCCCATTGCTCCAAAGGGTGTTCCAGCTGCTTTTCCTGTGGCTAGAGCCCTGTGAAAGCCCTCCCTCCCTGGCTGCAGTGACAGGTTGGAGATGCTCAGCCGCTGAGGTCAGGACTCTGTTTGAAGGACAGATAATTAATCCAGCAAAGTAATCCACAGCTCCTTTTTGGCAGATTTATGGAGATAGCCTCTGTGCCGGGGACTGTGCCTCATCATCTTTCATTTCCCAGGCAAAGCGAGCGACTTGTTGTATAACACGACCTGTTCCAGATAAGGCTTTTCATTTAGGGGAACTCTCCGGGCTAACAGAGATTGATTTTCCCAGCGGAATTCGGGAGGGCCGTGGCGTTTTGGGCGGGAACAGCCCTGCAGACGGCAGTGTGTTTTCACATTTGCTGCCTCTGCACATCGCCTGGGGCACGGGGAATCCTCCGGCTCTTTAAGGGAAAGATTTTTAGCGTGAGTTCAACAGCAATTTAATAGGCAGGAGGATACTTTGACCCGCAAGCTCTTCTTAGGAAAACGTATTGGCTCACGTGTTGCTTGCTAGCAGTAAACTTTGGGCTTCATTTATCTCCAGGATAATCAGGAGACTTGGAGTCTTCTGGCAGGAAGATGTGAAGGTGACCTGTGCTGCTTGGGCAGGCACTGAAGGGTTAACCCAGGGGAAAGGGTCCCACACGTCAGTCTCTGCCCGCCTGACACATTTCAGGTGCGGTGATGGATGGGCACTGGGAGATTGTATACAAGGGCAATCTATATGTCCGTCCTGGGGCTTGGAACGTCCTTCAGGAGAGAGGGCAGTGAGCTTTCAGTCAGAGATGGTCCTTAGGGCTATTCACAAACTCTTGGGTGGGGTTCTTTCCGCCCCCTGCCCCCCAAGTGGATTGTTTTATGAGACTGATGCAGTTTCTAGCAAAGCCTCTCTTCCTTAAGCTGGTGCATCCCAGGGGAAACGTGAATTAAAAATCATTATTTGCACAATGCAATAGAAGTGTGAGTTACAAAAGTGTGAGAGAAGCTGAAAAGAATTGCTCTTCATCTTCTGGATTTCCTGCTAAGGAATAAAATGTCATATATGTCATATTCTTTTCTATATAATATATATATATATGAGTAACAGCACAGTGCAGTAGCTCTCAGAACATGTTTCCCATGCTCTTAACAGAGCCAGAGTGCCCCACTGCCTTCCTTATGAAAGTGAATCCTTGAGGAAAGGTCAAGTGGCCAAAGAGGTCTCCAAGCCCTCAGCTGCCGACACCCCCCTCTGTATCTTGACCTGATTTAATAAAGAAGGCAGAACAGAGCAAACCACTTCCCTAAAACACTTAAACCGGACATCGGGGAGAACCTTGGAAGTGGGGAGCTGCTCATTTTACTATTCCCTACATGGTTCCAGCTTTTTTCCACATTTGACTCGCTCGGTGAACTGCCGGGGTGTTGAAGCCCTCATAAATTCCAGCTGCTGGGAGGGCCTTCCCGCGTGATTTAAGGGCAGCCATCACAGCAGAACATTTCTGTAGGAGGACACGCTGATGGGTGGAAAAGTGCCTTGCACCGAGTTATCCATCAAAAGCTGTTTTTTCCCCACCCTGCCAATGCAAGGGGATGAGACAGCACAAAGCAAAGGTGGTGGCTGCAGTCACGGTCCCTCTTTCCTTGGCTCGCTTACTCCCCACCTTCCTCCACGCTGTTTTTTGTCATCACGTTGGCATCTGGCTTTGGCTCCCTAGCAATCCAGGAATCATTGGGAAGAGATATGATTTGGGATAATTGGTTTGCATGGCAGGTGGTCCCCCAGCAAATGGCCCTCGGTAATTAAAACTATACATTCCGTTTTATGTGTAAATAGGAAACAAAAGCATCTTTTCTGTTTATTTTCTGGGACTTCCTGTTTAACTTCTTGGGATTTAATGTGTATTCAAGGCTCAGCAACCTGGTCTAGTGGAAGGTGTCCCTGGCCATGGCAGGGGCTTGGAATGAGATGGTCTCCAAGGTCCTTTCCAACCCAAACCAGTCTGGGTTTTGATGTTGGCGACCAGTGGAGAACGACAAACCTGGACCACCTCTCTGTGCATGTTGTGGCTAGCAAAAACAACTGGTTCTGAGATGGTTTATAATGGAGGAATTTTAGAAAGCTGTGGAGCCTGAAGATGTGAGGTTTATGTCAAAAAGCCCATTTTAGATGATGTGGGGGAATAACAGTTGTGGTCCAAGACTCAGAATCCTTTTGTGTGAAGAATTACACTCAGAGCAGAAACTCTGCAGGTTTTGTTCTCCTCTCTGGTACTTGGCCACGACTCCCAGGAAATTTGGGAGGGGGATTGCATCTTGGGTGATAAATATCTCCTTTTATTTCCTTGTGCTGTACATTCCATTCTAAAAAAGGGAGCTGTGCGAGCGTTTGATGTGAGCTCCTTCTGTGTCTCTGCAAGATCAGGAGTTCTGCTGGTTGTGCTAGAATGGACAAATCCTTTGGGAAAGATACTAAAAAGGCCTGTTTGCAGAGCAGGCATGTGAGAAGGAGCGCTGGCACACAGCTTTGGGCTCAGATCGGTTATCCCAGAGAGCAGCAAACTAAAGTCCTGAGCAGGAGAAAGGGGCACTGTTTCTATACAGCACCTCGAATTCCTGGAAAACTGAAATTGTAATAACCGGTTTTCCTTTGGAAATGACTTGTTGCCTTTGAATTCAAGCATGGGGCAAGGCCCCTGCCCCAACAATGCTTCCCTGCCTGAGGCCCGGGGGCAGAAACTCAAGGTGAAGAGCAGTGAGGTGCTCACGGCAGCTGATGGACTATTTATACGCTAATAACTGTGTCTGTTGCTGACTCCATGAACCACATCCAACAGCATCTATTTCGGTGCCGAGGAGCCCTGACAGAGCACATTTTGATTAATAAATTATCCGGAGCAAGGTGTGTGATGGGCTCCCCTTTCACATCTCATGAAAGTCACCCGCTCCAAGCTCAGCAGCAGCTTCCCAACATGAGCAGCCCTTCCTGTAGAGGGGGGTGGGACAATCATCCTGTCCTGGGAAAACGGCTTGCCCTGACTGACAGGGCAGGGCAGTAGTTGCATCTCTCCCACCAAGGGATTTTGAGTGGTGCCGAAGGCTACAGGGATAGGGAGGAAGGAGGAGATGTTGATGTGGGGTTTTTCCTCCTTTTTTCTTTTGTTTTTCTTCCCCCCCGCCCCCCGCCTTCCCTGGGTTTGAGCCAGTACTTTTAACGGCCTTTTTAAACTGAGAGCTTGGCTGAGGGCAATTAAACATTATGGCTCTCATCTATAAAACCCCTCGTTATAGTGGTGTTTCTCTAAAATGATGCCTATGCCACCATCCGTTCCTCAATGAGCTTGGAAAAACACTCTGAATGGGCTCCTGTGATCCATCCCAGTGCTCCCAACCCAGCATCCCATCGGTGCCTGCCTTCCCAGGCCCCTGTCTGGCTGCAGTGTGTGCAGGAGCTGCTGCTGTCCCTGTACCTGCACACAGACAGATGGATGGGAAACTTCTTCTTCTGGGCCCGTGTCATAACAAAAAGCTGGGTTTGTAGGTCCTGAGCAAGCCTGCTCCTTGCCAGGTGGGAGCAACAAGTCTGCCAGAAGTGGATTCATACTGCTGTCCCGAAGTTCTGTTTTAGTTTTTTTTTCTTGGGTGGTTTTTTTTTTTTTTCTTGTTGTCATTCTCCCCTTTCCCTCTGTCTTTCTGATATGTAAAACATTTTCTGCCTTGTTTTCCTTCTCTCTGCCTCCTTTTTTTTGCTCAGCCTTTTCTTTCCTTTCCTATCCTTGAATTTCTGCCACATCCCTGCATGTGCCTCTGGTCTCTCCAGAGAGAGGAAAGACAAAATTGGCTAATTTCCCCCCACCTTATATTTTTTCCCTTGTTCTCAGGAAAGTGAAGGCAGGTGAAGATGATCAGAGAGATTTTGGCAAGGAAAATGTCTCGGGAAATGGGGATTGTTCAGCAGTGTGAATGCTTCAGTAGGGATCACTGGTCCAGTGAGGAAGTGGTGGTTGGAGATGTACTGGAGACACCTCTTCCCCTAAATTTGCAAATTTCCAAAGCCAGGAATTCTCTGCTGATAGAAAGGAGGCCCCAGTGGGCATAGGATGAGTATCTGATGGTTGTTGGGGAGGCTGAGCTAGAGAAAAGTCTGTGATGTGCAGCCTGGGAGGCCTTTGGGTCCCCAGTTTAGTTGCCCATCTTTCAAAAAGCAACTGTGGTCAAATACAAAATGCATAACCATCTTTAGGACATGGAACACAGCACTGTGTTTAGTCAAATTCCTGCCCTATTGACCTAATTCCACTAAATTCCATTGTTCCCACATTTTATTGCACTTCATATTAGGGGGAGGTGACCCCAAGGCATAAACTTTACCATGGCAACCTGGTATCCTGGAGCATTGAAATGCCTAGCAGCACAGTCCAATCCATCTCGTGGAGTGTCCTTCAAAGCTGGGATTGGAAGAAGCTTCCTGAGGAGTCAGCCATAAATTACAGCACGAAATTAGAAAGTCAGGATGGAAAGAGGGGAATTGTCCGAGGGAGGAGACTGGAGATCTTCATGTACAGCAGCAACAGATTAGGGAAAAAAACTCTCAAGGCCGTTGCTAACATTTTAAGTGGCCTGGCATCAGCTCATTAAGCTGGCGAGCAGTCAGTGGGGCATTTCAGGTGGAGAGAAGAGAGAAGCAAAGGACAGGAATGGGAGGAATTCGGTCCAGGAGGAAGATAGAATGGTTCAGTAATGGGGAGAAAGGTGTTGAGGCACTTAGGGCTCTGGGAGAGAGAGGAGAGGCCAGGTGCGGGGGTGGCCGGACCCGGAGGCTTTGACCTTCCCAAGAGAGGTGCAGCTGTGATCAAAGAGAGGTTGGAAGGGAACAAGGTGGATGTTCAGTGATGGGAAACAACTTTCTGTGGCAGCAGATCTGTCTTGCAGCTCCCTTCCAGGGAAATGACAAATGCTGTGTGTGTTTCCTTCGTGCTGAGGCGTATTGAGAAGACAGGATTTATTTTTTACTTCCTTTTGACTGGGATGACTGGAACGTACCTGCAGGGTTTCCTGCCTCCTGCCTGTGTCTGGTTCAGGGGTTTCTGCATGCCTTCAGATGCTGAGGGGAGCTGTGTGGGTGACCATATGCCTGGATATAACCTCCTTGGTCATCACTAATTCAGCAACCTGCTCTGCTTTTATGTCAGGCTGGTGTCAGGTGTCCCAGGCTCCACAGACCAACTGCTGGCTTTTGTCTGGCTCACAGGGAGAGCATCTGGGGCTGTCACAAGCGCATTCCCAAGCAGGACATTGTCCTTTTAGTGTCTGCTGGCCATGACACCCGAGCATCTTGTCTTAATCCTCTCTGGGTGTCCAATTCCAGAGGAGGATTCAAGCTGGGTGTGGGATGGGATGGGATGGGATGGGATGGGATGGGATGGGATGGGATGGGATGGTCTGTGGAGGCAGCCCAGCACTCCGTGGCATCCTGGCTGCTTGCTTGCATGTAGGGACGGGCACAGGGGCCAAATTTGGCTCCATTCGAGGAAAACCAGGCAGCTGCACAGGGTCAACACACATGGCAAGAGCATAAAGGCAGGGCAAGTGCCTACACTATTTTGCTGATACTTTCAATTCTTCGTGAGCTTGGTCCATCTGTGTCTCCCTCTGATTATCCTGGACTGATGGCCATTAACTCCTCTATTGTAGGAGAGAAGCCATGCCCACCCCAGGAACACGGTACCCTGCAAGTGCAGGTGGTCACTCAGAGGGGAGCAGCTGGATTTGGTCCTGCTTTCAGATTTGCTGCTGCAAATTTTAATAACTTTGAAATTCTTCAGCTGCCTCCAGCATTGGCAACTTTTGGCTATGGAAGGAGAGCCCCATTTTAAACCCTAAGCCAGCACAGGTGAGAGGAGGAGAGGAGTGTCACAGCCATGACATTTTAAAGCACATTGGAATGGCGTGCCTGGTTCCTAGAACCCACTGCTTGGAGCTCGTGTCCTCTTGCTTCCCTCCCTGTTGCTTCCAGCACTTTTCGGGATCAGCTGTGCCAGCTGCTTATGCTGACATTCCTCTTACTTTTCTCAGGTAACACCAACAGCATCTTTGCACTGGACTACATCAGTGGAGCCTTAACCCTGAATGGGCCCCTGGACCGGGAAAATCCCTTCTACAGTGGTGGATTCATCCTTACAGTGAAGGTGAGACCTGCTCCAGCCGGGAAGGACATTGACAGAGCAGGATGGGGAGGACATCCTGCCTGGGAACACCCCTTTCCAGGCAGGGCTGCAAACCTGGGATGTGTTGTTCTTGTGGGCATCCGAAACCACGATGTGCTGACCATGTGAGATGTTAAACACAGCCCCCTTCTCTGGTGGCCCAAAACATGATTCACTCGGTATGGATGCATGGGGGCATTTTTGCAATCCTGCCTGTGGCAGTGTCTGCTGGCAGTGTGCAGATACCCCAGGGTTGGATATAGCACCAGACACATACTCAAGCACCTCGATTGTACCTACTTTTGCCTGTTTTCTCTCTTTCTCCCCACCAAACCCCTGGATAAACACGACATTTTGTCTCGTCAGCAGGCAGTGGTGTAGCAGGGCATCATCCGTGCCTACCCGCCATGGGGAGGGAGTGATGCTGGAAGTTGCCTTGTCAAGAAAAGGCACTGGAGCGTGGCTTTCCAGCCCCACCAGCCCCACCTGAGAGTGGCTCCGTGGCTCTGCTCACAGCCCTGTAATTAAAATCAATACCAAGCTGGGCAGCTGGTTGGAAACACATTTAGAAGTATAGATTCTGCTGGGCCAGGGTGGGGAAAAATCAGCAGTGTAGGAAGGGTCATTGATTGGGAGGGAGGCAGCCAGCACATCGCCCTCTTGTTTTGGCAAGTGTAATACTTCCTTGGAGGGGGGCAGAGGGACAAGGAATCACCCCTCTAGATCCCAGACACACAGTTCATACCATGGGGCTTTGTGTGTGAGGAAGAGATCCTCACCCATCCCTGGTATCTTTTCATTCAGGCTTTTACAGTTTCAAAACTCAAGGGAGGGAGGATTGTCTGGTTATAATAGGGACAAAAATATCTGTTTAATCTTGGAAAGGTTTGTGATCCTGAAAACTTGCCCGCTTTCCTCCCTGCATGACAATGGAGTTCCAGCCATATTCTGTTGATCTGATAGATTTCCATGTCCTGTCCCCACAAACTTCGCATCCTCCTGCAAATGCCAGCTCTCTGCATCCCACGTCCCCAGGACCCAAAATGTTCTCTGCTGTTCTCATCCTGGAGCACACAGTGAAAATACAGCTGGATTGCTCCTCGCTGGGATCAGCCTGTTCTGCTGTTGTGTGCAGAAGCAGTGAATAGCAATGAGCCGTGTGGGTCGTGATAGCGTTGCTTTTCCATGCCCACAGCAAAGCAAGATTATCCAAAGGACAAGAGGAGGGACTCGGCTTGAAAGGTCTGCTTCATGAGTCTTGCTTCTCTGGCATTAAAATCTGCGCTCTCTCCTCTTGGGGAGGCAGAATTAAAGTCCTTGACACAGAGGTGTGATGTGGACTCATGACTCAGCTCTGTATTTAGACACATGTTGCCCAAACCTATTTTAAGGTCTAAGTCTTCTTTTCCTCTGGTGCCCTAGTTTTCCATCCCTGTGTTTTTCAGCATACTGTGTGGTTCACTGTCAGCTCCCAGTCCCACATCAGGGATGGCAGAGGAGAGAGCAGGAGTGCTCTTTGCCCTGTTGAGCCTTCCCTTATTTTGTGGACTGAAACCTTCCCCTGCGTTTCACAAGGGACATTGTTTTTGTTCAAACACTTGTGGCAGGGAAATCTCCTGCTTGTTCCTGTGTGACTCCATACCCTGCCAACCTGTTGCACGACAGAGGAAAGGAAGAACTTGGCCACAGCCATCCTAAGGGAAATGTTAAACCCCTAGGAAGGTTTTTGAGAGTGTTGTAGGATGAAAGCATGTGTGATGGGAGAGTTGGGCCAACATCTCTGTGTGTTAGTGTTAATGGAACAATGGCAGAGCCTACTGGGCATCCTTCTGCGGCAAAGCGGAGGAAGAGAAAGCTGCGAGAGTCTCTCACCATGCCATGCACACTTCCTTTATATGCATTCTTTCTGGAGATCAAAGGCTCCCCTGTTTTCTCTCTGTGCAGGGGACAGAGCTGAATGATGACCGCACTCCCTCCAACGCCAGCGTCACCACCACCTTCAACATCCTGGTCATTGACATCAACGACAACGCGCCCGAGTTCAACAGCTCCGAGTACAGCGTGGCCATCCCAGAGCTGGCCCAGGTGGGCTTTGCCCTTCCTCTCTTCATCCAGGTGCAGGACAAGGATGAGGTGAGGTATCCTCTCCCTCCTTTGCGGGGTAGCACTGGTTTGGTTTCGGGGTGGGCAGGGGAGAATTCACTGCGGTACCTGTGATGAAGCGCACTCTTCTGTCCCAACATCCCCTTTTTCAGCTCTCACTGCTGCCAGTGCTCTCCTTGCTGTGTGCCCCAAGTCCAGTTTCCCTCCCCGGTGTGCAGGCACTAAAGCAGGCAGGATGGCACGGCCCCTGAGAGCCAGAAAATAGGATTGTCTGGGAGGCTGATTCCTGCCTGCTACTGAGGGCTCTTGTCAGGCTGTGCTTTGCCAGTCTGGTTTAGCAAAGGAGGAGTTTTCCTTCTGGACTCCAGCGGGGACCTGCCAGGGACAGGGATGTGCCTGGGACAGGGAAGATGGGAGCCCTAAGCTCTCAGTCCCGGGAGGGATGGGTGCTGCTGCTGTGAGGGAGAAGGCAGGAGATGCCCCTCAGGGTGGGGAGGACTGGGATGCCAGTTCATCACTGCAAACAAGCCAGGAGCATTGGAGGCTTGCTCCTCCCACGTGTCGATGGAGCTCCTATTTGTCACGCGCCGATCCGTGCCGTGTTTGGGATTGCAGCCTGTTTTCCAGCCTTGGGCTCCCAGCCTTCAATTACTCTGATTATTTGACTTGTGCAGTTCACGTCTGGCTGCTCCTGTGTGCTGGTCCCCCCCCCAGCCCCGCCACGCTGCCGGGTGTCTGCTCCAAACTAGTGCTGACACCTCATGGTGAGCTGTCCAAAATCTCTTGGAAAGGCTCTGCCTGCAGGCTCCTGCTGTTCCCATCCTTCTTCAGGCTGAGCAGGAGAGGAGGGCAGAGGGTTTGTCAGAATAAACGGCATCGTAGAATGGGTTGGGTTGGAAGGGACTTGAAAGATCATCTTGTTCCAACCCCCCTGCCACAGGCTTCCACTAGACCAGATGGCTCAGAGCTCCATCCAGCATCACGGCAAAATATCATCAGGATGTTTTCCTGATGCTTCAGGTGATGGGACAGGGCATGTCCCGCCCAACCTCCCCAAATCCTGGTGGGTCAGTTAATAAAATGTGCGTCTTTTAAATTGCCTTTTCTGGGCTGGGAAGATGAATTTGCTATTCCCCAGCCCTGGGTGGAGTTCACCCCATCTCATCAAGCCCCCCAGAAACCCCATTTTTTTCCATCTGAAGTGATTATGAGACAGAACTAATAACCTACTGGTGACACGATGTCACCGTCCAGGAGTTATGAGTTCAGCCTGAAGAGGTGCAGATGAGCTATTAAGCAGATAAAGAGACTGTTTTTTCTTGAAAATGTCAATTGCTAATAAAGATATGGATATGACAGATGCTTAGAATAGTTTCTGAATAGAGCTGCTGTCGTGCTTGCTGAGAGATGTCAGCAGATCCATTCTTGAAGGGCATTGTAACACTTCTGTTTGTGCCACCAGGATGAAGGATCTGTCATTATTTCTGGTTAAAAGCTCATTTTACTGGAGTGACTCCCATTCAAGAATTCACTTTTCAGCCCTGCTAATTTTAAAATGGGAGAATAAAAAACTGCCTTGCCTTCCCCATCGCACCAGCAAAAAATAGACGCTGTTCTTTTGATGTATTTATTTAACTTCCTGAGATTTCCCCAAAAGAACTGGCTGAGATTTTTAAAACTGCTGAAAGAGGATCTCTTGTGCTAAGGGAGTCTGAAGGAGTTTTACTGTACATGTCTTCAGAGACCATCATATTAGCACGGGTTGCTTTGACCATGGCATTATTTTCACTGATAAGAAGCAGAGGAGAGCTGGTTCTTGGAATATCTGGAGGAAGGAAAGTTATAAGCAGTTGGTTACTTTTTCTTTTTCCCTGCATTATCCTGTGATGGATCTTCCTTATTTCCTCTCATGGGTGCTTGCAACTGGGTTAACTGTCAAGGTAGCACTTTAGGGGGGAAAAAAAAAGGGGAGAAGATGCCCAGCTGGTGAAAAAGATGTGTATGAGATAGAAGTAGGACTGCACCTGCAGCCAGCACTGCTTCCCAGAGAAGTATTTGTAGAACTCTGAAGACCCACCAACTTTCAGTGAAAAAAACTACAGAAAGGTTAGATAGTTGCCTGACAGCGATGTTTTGGATGCTCAAGTACCCCGTGAGGGCTGTGAGGGTTTTACAAACCATCTGGATTGGAGGTAGCTGAGGTGGCAGCGGGCTCCCTCGTCTCTCTGTGGATGCAGGGGTGCAGGGATGGGTTGGCAAGGATCGAGGTCTTCAGGCAGGGATGTGACTGAGGACGTGGCTGACAGAAGCTGTTCTGGCAGCACTGACTTCCTGCTGGAGATGACACGACTCATTTGTGTAAGGGGCAGAGGGAAACAAGAAGAGAATTATACACATCTCCAGGGAAAGCAGAGAGAGAAATAAATGAGAGCAGATGGGTTGAGACACAGAAAATCAAAACTGGAGTCTCTGGGAAGATCACATTGCTCAAGTTTGTCTCCTGCCTCCCAACTTATGTCACGAAGTCCTGGGAGCGTCCCTTGGCAGATTGGTTTATTCCCTGAGCCGGGCCACCCGGCCTGGTTCTGGCCCCTCCAGAAAATCCAGGCACTGCTCCTTTGGCCCTCCAGCTTGAGTCCTGCTGCGAGGGAGCAGCCCATGCCTGGACTTTGCCCCATGCAAGGGTCCTGAGGGTCTGGGTGGTTTTGGGGAGCATTCCTGTCATTGTGCCTTGTAGAGCTGGGGAAAGGGCTGTCACATGAGTCTGGCCTTTAGCAGCCACCGTGTGGGCTGCCAAGGCTGTTAAACAAGGCTTTTCAAAACCAGGCCCACACAGCCTTTTTTTAACCATGGGCTTCTTGGCCTTTCTTTCTTCTGGTGTGTTTTGCACAAACTGAAATGATGGCTTTTGTAAGGAGTCAGATTAAACGATTCAGCAAAGCACTTAGAAATGCATTTTGGAGGCACACAAGACCGCACTTGAAAGCCTATGCTTGGATTTCCCTCTGTGCTCTAAGTGCCTTTCTGCGGCTCGGCTGGCATTAACCTCTCCAACGAGGTTCCCAAGGAAGTGTCTCCAAGGAGAAGCCCTTCCTGAGAGTCCAGCCCCTGCAAACTCCCAGCTTTCACTCCCCAAATGTGGCCATGGAGGAGCTGGCTGGGGCTGCGAGGTGGGATGGGGAGCTCCTCCAGGGGGAGTTGAGCTGAGATGGCCCTACATGGATTTTGGGGTGCACCAAGAGGTGTTCAACCAGGTGTGCTGGTTTTCTCTACTTTCTTTTCCTTTCTGTTCAGAAAACCTTTGTGGTTTTCTCTTTCTCATTGAAAGAGAAATGAGTACAGGGTTTGCACAGGGTTTTCTATCTGGATTTCTTGAGCAACCTGCCTTGTGGAAGGTGTCCCTGCCCAGGGCATGGGGTTGGAATGAGCTGAGCTTTACGATCCCTTCCAACCCAAACCATTCCGGGGCATTGTGAGCCAAGAAAACCACATTAATGGCTGTGCAGCTGAGTTTCTCTCCCTGCCAGATAGAGAGCAGACCCTTGAACAGCTTTCCCAAGCCATTCAAGAGCTGTTTATGAAAATCCATTGAGGTTTCCCTCAGTCTTTAGACTGAGCATATACTCCACTGGACACCCCCAGGCTGTGGTTGGGTTCTCCTCTCATTCACATTCTGGTGGTTCAGCAGGGGGAATAAATTCTGTGTGTGAGGCAGAAGATTAAAGCATTGACTTATCTGCTTTTACAGGAAGGTTTGTTTCCAGGTTGAGAACAAGAGCCCTGAGCTCTGGGACAGGTTGGTGTTAATGCAGAAGGCTCATCTGCTGCTGGGCTGGCTGATTTGGGGGACATGGATGTCCTTTTTGGATATGCTGGTGTTCTGTACCTGGCAAGGGTTTGGCCATCCTTTGGCATCCTTTGGGGCATCCCCCATNGTGGCAAGGGTTTGTCCATCCAGGAAAAGGAGCAGGGCATCCTTTGGGGCATCCCCCATTTCCTCTGGCTCTAAGATCCATGGATGCCTGTTCAGGGAAGCAGCAGCCTGCTCTGCCCGGGCATGCCAGGGAAACCAGCTCTCCCATCGTGGCTTCCACCTAATTTTCCTCGATGCGGTTGAGTGAAGAGGAAGAAAAGGGCAGAAGCTGTCTGAAGCACCACTATCACAGCCTGACATTTTAAAATCATTTTGAAACAATTCTCTAAAATAAGCATATCGAGGAAGGGAAAATGGGGAATTTTAAATAAGGGAAAATCTGGGCCATGGGAATATGCTCTCTTTGTTGCACAGAAGCCCCACCAGAGACCCCCACCAGGATATCCTGTGTGCCCATGCGTGTGCAGGTGGCAATATATGATTCATCCAGAGCATATATATGCATATGACAGGCACAAGCACTATAAATATGATCTACATGGCAAGAAACTGTAAAGGGGAATTGACGGCACATGAGTATTCTCTCCCAAAAGTGCCAGCTGCCAGTCGGGCTGAATTAGATTTCACAGGGGTTTTTGCAATACATGGAATTCACCAGCAAATTACCCTTAAAGAGGGAAAATCAATCATTTGGAGCAGAGATAAGCTGAAGGCGAGGCAGCCTCGGATTGATCCCGTCTGTGCAGGCGTGTGTGGAATTCAGCAGATAACCTGGGGAGAGCGGGGAAGGAGAAAACTCCTCCAGGAGGGAGGGAGCGGGCAAGGACTGACACTTAGGATGGACAAAAAGATGGGAGAAGAGGGCTGCTAGCATGGGGAGGAGGATCCAAAAGGGCTGGGGAGCATTTTGCTCCAGGCATCCTGCATTGCCCACCAGCCCAGTGAGTTCCTTGGGGATGCAGGGGACAAGGGCCAGTGCCCAGTGAGCCCTCGAAAGGGTTATTGGCACCGGCACCAGGTGGGACAGGGTTGCTGGGATCCCAAGCTGGCTGGGCAGTGGGAGAGAGGCAGAGGCACTGTTCTGAGTTAAATGCTTTGAAATGGGTGCAGGGAATCGCCCCCTTCATGCCTTGTGTTTTCAGAAGGGGGATTAAGTACCATTTGTGTCTGACTCACTAGAGCTAGGCCTCAGTTATCCAAGCCCTACAAAAAGGCACTAATTGCTTTGAAAAAAAAACCCAACTTCTTTCCCCTTCCTTCACCTCCACTCCCGAACTCTCAGCTCTTTCCTTTCTTCGTAGAATTCCCAGAATGGGGAATATTAAATCCTCTATAGCTTGTTGTAGTTAATAGCCCAGAAAGTGCCTAGAAAGTGACTGGGAGGAAAGCTGGAATTCCACTGGATTTTGTGCTTCAGGAAGGCAGGGCTCTCCATTTTGGAAAAGCAAATTGCTTTTTTGCTTTTTGCTTTTGCTTTTTTGCTTTTGTGCTTCAGGAAGGCAGGGCTCTCCATTTTGGAAAAGCAAAAAAGCAATTGGAACCCAAAGGCAGATCTGTACTGAGGCAGCGTGGAAAGGACAAAACCCAGGATTCCCAGGCTGCTTTTCCCGAGTCTAGTTCACTTTGTGCTGAAAATGATCGCAGGAGATCAACCTACCCATGGACGTCAGGGAATGGTGTGGTCAAGGAAGGGTTGTCTGCTTGTCTAGGGATTTGGATTATTTTATTTTTATTTTGTTTTCTTGTGTAGCCATTGGTGAGTGATGCTGAATATTTGCTGTGACTGCTGGAAGGTGGAATAATTCCTGAAGCACTTCCAGGTGTGCTGCCAGGAGGAGGGGGCTGGGTGGGAGCATTAGTGATGGCTGAAGCCAGCAGGTGATAGTGGGTGAAAAAGCAGCAATAAAAATAGTGATCCGTCCTCAGTCCCAGCTGAAACAGCTGATGTGGCTGCCCTGTCCTCCTGATGGGAGAAGAGGTTTCCTGATTCTTGGTGAACTCTGCCAGCTGAGTGTGGATTGCAAGTTGGGAGAGCAGATTTTTGTCCCTGATCCACAGCAGGTGCATGAGCGGGTCCCACCTGAAGCTTCAGAGCTCTGGGGTGACAGCTGTACCCACCTGCTGGCGTCTCACACCCTCACACCTGAGCTTCTGCCCTTGCCTGCCATGGTCTGTGTTGGAACCCTGGTCAGTGAGAATTTTAGATAAAAAGATAAAACACAACAGGTCCTACCTGTGCCCAGGGTTCTCCCCCTGGAATTTCAGAGGGATATCGGGCTGGCAACCAGGCCTGTCATAGATTGTCCCAAAATGCTGCATGATCAGCCAGTGGTGGCTTTTTTGGAAGCAGGGGATGGGTGTGAGGTTGATGTGGCAGCAGGGCCACGGTGCAGCTCCGATTACACGCTCCGAGGAACACGGAGAGCAAAGCCGTGATTGTGCCCAACTGCAGCTCCAATTGTCTTCTAGCTGAATCAACACAAAATTTCCATTAGTTGTGGTAGTGGCTGAGAGATTTGATTGCCAGGAAGGAGGCAGTGGGCAGCAGCCTTGAGCCACAACGAGGGCAAGTTCCAAGTGCTGGCATGGGATGAGAGGAGCTGGAAAACGTGTGGCTGCATCCCGGGGTTGGGTGATAGCAAACTTCCCTCCAAAACCTGTTTTTTATGGGTCAATTTGTTTCAGAAGGAGACAGGTTTATTATTGTAGGGTTGCTGAGCTTTGGCAGGCTGCTCCTTAATTTGTGGCTCTAAAGGAAGGCAAAGGACTCGGTTTGTTTGCAGTGGTGGGGAAGAACTCGAGCCATGCAGGAGCTGGGAGGTCAGGGGATGGAGAGGAGAATGAGCACGTAAAGCAGGTCACTGATAACATCCTCATCTTTGGCTGCGAGGAGATGATGGTGCTTGACTGTGATCGCTGCACACCAGGACCTTTGAGAGCCCAGGGATGTAGCGCTTGTTTTTCCTCTTCCAAACCACGTTTCAAACCCGTTGTTTGCTCTGGGTGGCAGGAGCAGGCAGGATGGGGTGAGGGGAATGTAAGCAGCTCCCCGTGGCTTCCTCTGGAGTGGGGGGTCCTTGCTGTGAGCTGGGCTTAGCCAGGCCCTTCTGCTGGGCAGCTGATAACAATTTGAATATTCAGATTTGCTTTCAGGCATCTGCAGGGGTCCGCAAGCTCCAGGAACCAGGAGCAAGGAAAGCAGCATGGGGGCCGAGGCAAAAAAATAAATAGCTGAATAAATATATAAATGGCAACTCACAGCAGCCCTCCCCAGAGGAAGCTGTATCCCCCTTCTCCAGACCTCACATGGGGAGACTGAGGCACTCGAGGGGCTGCTAATTAGGGATAGTGGGTATCTGGAGCTAATCTCCTTCCCCAGCTAGAGGGGAATTAATCCACCTGGCTCTCTTCCTGCAAATACTTGGATTTCTTTTGATGTTTCAACTTTTATCTCATGCCCCCAACAAACTCACTCTTCTCTGGCTTCCAAGAAAGTCCCTCACATCTCACTGCCACAAAAGGTGCTCTCATGTACTGCAGGGAGGGTGCAGGCCCTGGAAGAGATCCTGGGGCCTCATCAGCGGAGATGGGCAGGAATTCCTCCATGAAGAAGCTTTTTGTCACTGGTGGGAAATGGTCATTTCTAAATCGACATGCTGAGGGTAGGGAACAAAATAGCTTGGGAAGGAATGCTTCCTTCTGCTATTCTCCAAATCCTCTGCTCCCTCCCTCCCAGGGGTGTTTCTGGAGTGTTGGGAGCATCCCTCACTTTCTCGTTTGGTGCTAAAACAGCTCGTGGAAAGTGCCAGTCTTACCCTGAGATGCTCCCACTGTCCACCAGCAAAGCACTGCTGGGCTCCTGAGGCACTGGGTGCCCTTGTGTGGTTCTGTGGGTGTCCTCGGGGCTTGCTCCTGCTGTGGGGCTCCACTGGGAGATGCTCAGTGTGCCCTGAGCTCCATGGATTGCATGGAGGTGTGCAAGGAGAAGGGCAAGGCAGAGACTCTGCTCATGTCACCAGCTCTCAGCAGTCACACTTAGGCAGCTTTTGCTATTAGTGCCCCTTCGTGCATTTAATTGGCCACTTTTTCTGATAGGAAGGAGGTCATTCAGGGAAAATTGGAAATTCATCTCTGGCAGCTTCTGAGCTTGCTTTTTCATGTGCTCTGCTGGGCAAGGCTCCGAAAGCATTGGCGTGTTGGCGGCCTTGCTGCTTTGCTGGCCAGGTCTTGGGAGAGGAGGAGTTTTTCCAGTTCCCAGTTTGAGCTGCCTTACTGGAAAAAACCTTCTGTATGGGAGAGGCACCCAGGCTGTGCCCTCAGCCTGAGGCAGTGAAATCCCTGTGTGGTGTGTGTGAACCTTCAACCAGCAAAAGGGACTTTCCCTCGGTGTTCTGTGCAGGGTCATCGCAGGGATGCATTCCTGCTCCTCTCACGTGCACGTGGATTTTGTAAATAACGCGCCAGCCTTGCTCTTTCAGGGACCCAACAGCATTTTTGAGGTTTACCTGGTGGGCAACAACTCCAACCACTTCATCATCTCGCCGACCTCCATCCAGGGGAAGGCAGACATCCGTGTCCGCGTGGCGGTGCCGCTGGACTTCGAGACCATTCCTCGCTACGAATTTTCGGTAAGCCTGCACCCCTGGGCTCCGTGGGACAGCCACAGCTTTCAGCATGACCTAAGGTGACCATTAAATGTGGGAAATGGATTTGTGGAGAATTCTCAAAGCCTGACAGAAGGCTCACACAGTCTTGTGCATTTGTATGCAAACTCGGAGATAAAGTGTGCTGGCCTAGAAAGGCCATGGGATAGGACAGACTTTGCTGAGGAGAGAAATGGAACTGGAAACAAGTTTCAAATTATGACCTTGCATATAAACCAGATATTTTTGAAAAATAGAACTATGAAAGATGTATTGTAGTGAGGCACACGTGGGGTATTTTAATAGATGATTGGCTTAGAAGTGTTAGCAGCTGATAGGCCAAAAAACGCTTATAATGTATTGTAATTAGGAAATAGTTTGGCTTCTGATTGTGAGGGCGTGAATTGTAACATCTCTACCATCTCACCCTTCTCATGAGACTGAAAATGGAATAAAATCTTTTAAGACACCTCTCAGGAGCCCCATCTCTGGGTCAAAAAAAGAGTTTTTCTGACGATTAAACATCTTCCTCTCTCTTGTCCAGTACTTGAAAAGGGCCTAGGAGAAAGACAGAACAAACTTTTCAGCAGGGCCTGTTGCAATAGGACAAGGGAGGATGGCTTTTGATTTAAATGATTGATTTTGATGATTGATTTAAATTAGGTGTAAGGAAAGTTTTTTCCATGGGGCTGGTGAAACACTGGAACAGGATACCCAAAGGAGTGGATGTCCCATTGCTGGAAATTCAGGGTTGGGTTGGATGGGGCTCTGAGCAACCTGGTCTAGCGGAAGGTATTCCTGCCCATGGCAGGAGGTTGGACTAGGTGGTCTTTAAAGGTTCCTGCCAACCCAAACCGTTCTATCATAGTCCCCACTATGAAACAGCGGAGCACTACAAAACAGCCAAAAAATCAGAAATTATAATAAAGAAGGAGGTGGGTAAGAGATTTGCTCTGCACTTTCTCTTTCCAACATCCAGAGGCTCAGCTGCAAGAGCTTAAGCAGAGCAGTGCCATAAAAGCTTTATAGAGCATAAAACTTTGTTTTAAGAGCACCTATCAGGTGCCAAAACCCTCCCCGTCCTCCTGCTCCAGCTCTGTCGGTGCTTTGCCTTGAGCTAGCTCAGCTGGTGAGGGAGCTGAGAAGAACCCTGTTTACTCCACTAAGGAAGAGCAGGTGACTCTCCCAGGCATCCCAGCGCCTCTAACCCTCCTCTTGCCTTCCTGTTCTGCCCAGCTCTTCGCAAATGAGAGCGTCCCGGACCACGTCGGCTTCGCGCGCGTGAAAATCAACCTCATCAACGAGAACGACAACCGGCCCGTGTTCAGCAGGGCCCTCTACAACGTCAGCCTCTTGGAGAACACCACCGTGGGCACCACCGTCCTCCAGGTCCACGTGAGTAGGAGCATCCCAGCTCCCTTTGCCAAGTCCTTGGCACGTGTGTGGGTTCTGTGGTGTCCCTCGCCACAGGAGGGACATTGGGAGATGCTGGTGGCAGGGTGTGGACTTCTCATGGGCTTTTGGAGCAGATGTCCTGACCTTTCCTGTTCTCTGGAAGATGTGTTTCCTGCCACACCAGGGGTTCAGAGAGACTCCTGTGCTGCATTTCATCTGCAGATACTGATCCCAGTGGTCACGGTGCCCCTGGTGTGGCTTTTCCCGCTGCCCTCTTTGTAAGCATCATCTTCCTCAACCAAACCGAGGTCGGTCACGCTGTTAAAAGGGCGAAGGACAGAAAAGGAGGGGAATGGCTCTGTTTAGCAGAGCGTGGTATTTCATGGCTGGCAGCAGAACAGAGGCAGGCAGAGGTGGTGGTGATAGCATTTCCATAGGGCTCTTCTGTGGGTTGGTTGGAATCCTCATGGAGAAGACTCATTTCCTGGTGCATGAGAGCACTGCCAGTGTGAGGCCCAGCAAGAGCCACAACAAAACTCTGTGCTGAAATATCATTGGAAGAGGCATCAAAGCTCCTCTGGTTTGGGGAATATCACAGCAGGGAGCACCAAGCCCCCTGCTACACTTTGGGTGGGTTACTGCCAGTAGCATTAGTCATTAATGAGTTTGCTTGGCTCCCTCTCCAATGAATTTGCTCCAGCTGCCCTCCTGCCCTCTCCTTGTGCCCCTGCTCTCCCAGGACACAGCCCCTGGTCTCCCATGCATGCAGGAATGCCAACTCAAGAGGATAAAAGCCCGGACAAAAGAGTTGGGTGTATGTGGCTGTGTGTAAGTGTGTGTACTTTACAAACAGATGGTGTGAAACTGTATAGAGCCCCCGAGCTGTTCCCATCTGACAGTTATTAATATTTCAAGCAGATGTTTAGCTAGTCAGGCCGTCAGACACTAAACAATGAGATTGTTACTGCGTCTCCTCTTTCCCCAACTTCCAGCTATGCCAGCATTTCAGAGTGAACACAAAATGCCAGGAGTTGAATCTTCTATGATAAATCAGAATGGATGCAATTAGCACTGAAATCCAAATTGCCCTCCCAGCTGATCCCAAACTTATAACAACCCTCATAAAGTACCAGCTCCTCCTGCTGCGGCCGCTTGCCTTTGAGCTGCAGCCCTCTGGTCACACCACGACTCTCCACCTGTCCCACGTGCTGCAGACAAAAAGCCTGCTTTTGTTGCTAATAAATTCATCCTCTCCTTTTCTTCCTTCTTTCCTACTTGCTCGAGAATGTTCCTGGATATTCACACACAGGGGATAGGGATGGGGTTTTGGAGAAAGCCTGGCCGGCCACATGGCATGCCCACTTCTTTGATGGCTGCATCCTCATGGAAGGGGACTTTTGGTGGCTCCCCTCTTTTTGTGCTCCTTTGTGCAAATAAGTGCAGGTTTGAAGAGACAATGGGGTTCAGGGTGCTAAGGATAAATCAGGTGGCCTGTGGGGTCAAGGAACTGGATGAACAGGGATGAACAGGGCTGAGTGGGTGGTTGCTGAAGGGTGGCAGGAGGCTTTGTGCCAGCTGCTGCTGGAGATGGCCAGGCAGGGCTGGCAGGACAGAGCAGTGCCTGCAGCACCTTCCTGGCAGGGAGATGAGCAGCTAAAACCATGGGAGCTGAGGTAAGGGGAGGTCACTGATCTTCTGCCCAGGCCAGCATTCTGGGGAAGGAGAACAAGTTGCTCCCAGAAGCCCAAAAGCCTCTGGGCTGTTTGCCCACCTCCCAGTGAGTGCTTCCTTGACTGTGGCTTGTGGGCTGTGTGTAGGGGAGGGGAAAGGCTCTCCTCAATGCCACCTTCTCCAGGCTGCCCTCAGCCTGCCCAGCTGAAAGGGAAAGGCAAAAGGAAAGAGCAAGTATACTTCATTTGCAGTGACAAATGGCCATTTGTTTCTGCAGCATTTCAGCTCCTAATGTCAGTGACAGCAGAGAAACATTGCCTGTTACACGTATAAATCAACTGTAAAACAACCTCGAGTGCAGGCAGGCAGCAGGGACCCAGAGCTGCTGCCTGCTCCCTGCCTCTTTCCCTTTTTGCCCAGGGGTGAGTGGGCTCAGATCCGTGGATTCCTGGTCAAACCTCAGCTGCTTCCCTGGCACGGCGCAACCTTGTCCAGTCTCCAAGGTTTTGTTTGCTCTCTGCTTAGCATTCCCTCCATCTCCCTGTCCATCTATCCATCTGTTTCATTCTGTCCCTGAAAGGTATTTATTGTTGAGATTCAGGTGGTCATTTGCTTGCACAAGAACACTTGAAGAGGCCAGGCCCCATGGGAAACAGCTCCTGCCCTGTACAGGGAACCCACAGTGTGCCCAAAGGCAGCCTTCTCTCCTGCCTCCATGCTCTTGGAGCATGAGGACAAGCCGAGAGAGCTGGGAAAAGGGCTCAGCCAGGAGGAAAGGAGGCTCTGGGGGGACCTTCTGGCTCTGTACAACTCCCTGACAGGAGGGGGCAGGCAGGGGGGGTCAGGCTCTGCTCCCAGGGAACAGGGACAGGACAAGAGGACAGCTTCAAGTTGTGCCAGGGGAGGTCTACACTGGATAGTAGGAAAAGTTTCTTCCGTAAAAGGGGTGGTCAGGCATCGGAACAGGCTGCCCAGGGCAGTGGTGGAGTCACCATCCCTGGAAGTGTTCAAAAACCACATAAATGTGAGTGCGTGGTGAGCTTGGCAGTGCTGGCTTCATGGTCGGACTCGATGACCTCAGAGGCCGTTTCTAGCCTTAATGATTTCATTATTGTTTCCACATGTGATAAGCCCCTTAGGCCAGAGATTCCTGGTTTTGCAGAAACTAGTGTGAAGGGCTCCTTACTTCAGCCAAAGGTCACATATATTGTGGCTTTTGGGAGTTACGTGTCCATTGCACATACATGACAACTGAAGGACAAGCAGCCTGTCCAGGGCTCTGCAGTTGTTAGAGGCCTCTCTCAATGCAAACTTCGTTTTTTCCCTGCCCCAGACTCTGCTGTGCCAGGAAAAGGCAGGCTGGAAAAGCTTGGAGGTCCCACACGGCAGCAAACACCTTCTGTGAAGCAGGAGGTGAGCAGAGCTCATCCTGTAGAGATGGGCCAGTTCTGCCCCAGCTACCAGCAGATATTGAAATACTATATTTTTTTTCTGAAACAACTGGCCATGAAGCCTTTTAATAACATAACAGAAAAGGTCAGAGAAAGAATTTCACACTTCTTGAGCAAGCAGGCAACCAGTATAACTGCATGCCTTCTAGGAACGAGGCAGCAAGAACATACACTGCACCCTGAATTAACTGGGGCTCTGACACCCCTGCCAGGTCCTGTCTGCCTGGTGGCCAGAGGCTTTGGATGGGTACTGGCTTTCCTAATAGGAGCAGGCTGGACCCTGGAGAGGTGTGGTGGGGTGTGGTGCCTGCTCTGGCTCGGGGCAGAGGATGTGGGACTCTGGGATAGGAAGCTCTGGGGAAGGACCATGCTGGGGGGATGAATGGCTGTGTCCAGCCAGAGCCATGATCAGAGTCATAGAATGCTTTAGGTTGGCAGGGACCTTAAAGTCTTCTAATTCCAACTCCACTGCTGTGGGCAGGGACACCTGCTAATCCTTAGGTTCTTGAATCCAGAGGCAGGAGAAGCCTGTTAGTACTCTCCCTCCTGCTCTAGGCTGCCTCACTGCCAGCAGCTGGGGGTAGTGCCACTGCTTCACAAGCCCTCCTTCAGCATCTCAGCTGGGACAGGAGCAGACAGGGAAGGCTGGGGGCTCTGTGCCCAGTGAAGGGGACTGACGCTGGTCTGGCATCAGACATAGATGCCCAGGTCTCTACTCCTTCCTCTCCCAGGCATGGAGGGTTTGGAAGCAATCCCCTGGGCTCGTTCTGGTGGGGCTCCCCTGAGGAGCTCTTCTGCGACCTGGTCAGGGGAGAGCAGGAGGGAGCTTTCAGCTGGAAAGGTTTTTTTGGGTGGAAGAAGCTACATAAACATGGCCTTGCTTCTGAGGGCACCCAGACCCAGCCCAGCTTCCAGTGAGCTCCTTCCAGCACAGCAGGGAGAGGAGAGGGCAGTTTAGCCCATCATCCCCTCCTGTCCCTGGGGCGGTGCTTGGCTGGGAAGCTCAGGGAAGGTGTGAGCCTGTGTTCACACTGAGCCCGTGGCATCTCGGGGTCCTGCCTCACTGCAAGACTGTGGAGTGTGACAGCAGAGAGCACAGTGCCCCTCCAAACCCACCTTTGGACACTGCTGCTTTGCCAGCAGCTCCCAGGGGCCTCCAAAAGCTGTGCCCCAGTTGCTGATGTATTTGCTAGACCTGGAGAATGGGGAAGGGGCCTAAGACGACCCAGCAGGAGGCAGGAATTAAGGGGCGGGAGATCTCCTTAAGCTCCTCTTTCTCTACACATCTGCACAGCAAAGTCCTCCTGAAAAGCTCCGATAACCAAAATCATTAAAGCCCAAACAAACCAAGAGTAACTTGTTTTTAACACGACAATGCATTTGATTTGCCTTGAAGTGTCTGGAGAAAAATGGTTCTCCAGGGGAGTGTGGAAAGTAATCCTAGCTCTGTGATCCCTCCTCGCCACTTTATTTGCCCCGGTCTGGCTTGGCTGCACAGGCTGGGATCAGTGGCTGTGGGCTCCATCAGCTGGCTGGCAAGCAGCAGCAGGCTGGGCTGCCGGCCCCCTTCCTGCTATGTCACCGTGGAAAATGGCTGAGATTAGGACAGGGAGGCAGGGGGGGGCTTGCAGGGAACAAATCGCCCACTTGGCCTCCTTCAAGCCCCACACAAGCATCTCCCAGCAGACATTAGCCCCTGCTGTTCCTGATCCTTTCCTGCCAGCTCTTCCTGACTCCAGCCGGGTCAGGCATGAATTAGATAGATGAGCCATGCTTTGGAAACCACATCAGCACCTCTCTGGGATGCTTTGTGTAGCTATTTGTCCCAAATCCTTGCTGAGTTAATGACTTCCTTCTCTGTGGGACATCCTCCTCCCAAATCTCTGTGAGGTGATGTGCTCTGCCTTGCCTTGGTGTCCTCCTTGCCCTGAAACACCTCTGCTCTAGGGTGGGGCTGGTTTTGTCCTCACAGCAACCACCCTCAAGGAGTCTGAAATGGCTGTGGAGACTTTTCAGAGCTTCAAATACACACACACACAGAGTAGTTCTGGGCAAGCTGCTGGTGGGCTTTCCAGAGTTATCTTTTGGAGACCATCAGAAACAGTGTGAGTATCTCCAGCAGATCTCAGATTATAAACTGTGGTACCCGATTCAACCAGCAGGCATCGATTTCAGCACGGGAATGATTCTCTGTATCTTTTGATATGTGGCAAGGCAGGTAAAATAAGCACCATGTCCCCTCAGTGCTTGATAACCTGAATCTCTAAGGCAGTCTTGTGTGTAAAATCCCCACTACTTTCCCCGGTTTTTAACAAAATCTGGATTAAAATTTTTGGATTATTTGACGGAGGAGGTGAGGAGATGGTCACCCTGTGTTTTTGACAAATGCATTAGCCTGTGTGTTCTTATGTATGTGTGTGTATTCAATATATATGTACACATATGGGTTCACATTCCTGGCCAGTCCCTTCCTCCTACCCTCCATGGGTTGTCCCCTCCCTGAACATCATCCCCAGCACATCCATTCACGTGGATTCTCATCTTCCCCCTCCCTGCCGCTGCGCTTCCTCGGGAGAAGCCTTGTTAGTAAGAACCTAATGAAGTAAATGTGCTAATTAACCTTCCATTACTCTCCTCATTAAATCAACCTTTAATTTGGTTGGCAAAGTTCCTCTCCTTTACCACCCAGCTGTCAGTTTTCTTCTGCTGCTTCGATCTCTCATTGGCCTCGTGTCGGGGATAGGGAAATCAATCCCGGCCTGATTTTCTTTCCCCTTCTTTCCAGCCAGCTGTAAACGCCAGTCAACAAGAAAGTAATAATGTACTTTTCCCACATTGGCAAAGAGAGTTGCAGACATCAATAAACAGCTGTTTAGGATGCAAATCACTTTCCCAATCAGCCTTTGAGTTTGGCAGGGAATGCCGTGGTCTGTGGGCTCCCGCATCCTGTCACGGCACTTCCACATCCCATTTTGCTGCCTTTGTAGCCATCCCAGAGCAACTGTGGAATGCCAAGAGAGCTGCATCCCTCTGGGTTTGTCCAACTCCAAGTCCTGATGTGGGTGGAATGAGGCTTTGCAAGCCTTTGGGGGTTCTTCTGGCTCCCTTCAGAACTCGCCCCACCCTGCATCCCGCCATCCCTTTGGCCAAGGGAACTCTCTGTCCCCCAACCATCTTGTTGGCCGTTGTTTCTTGGGGATCTCCAAAGCTTTTCTTTCCCTTTTTCTTGGAGAACAAATGAATGCAGAGGGGCAGAAGCAGTTGGAGATCAAAGGCAGTAGTGGAGGCTGCAGCTCTGAGGTGCTGGTGGGTGAGGGGCTCACCCTGAGCTGTGTTTGTCTCTCACATGGCAATGGTGACCTGTGGACCAGCCTCCAGGGAAAACCTACACAGCTCCTGATTTTGGGGAGGTCGCATGGAATAAGGACACAGATGTTGAAGGCAGGGAGTGTGGTGGGGAAATACCTTGCAAATCAGTGGATGGATAAAAAGGCATCTAGGCTCTCTTCCATGGGCAATCAGTGTGGGATAAACCGTCCTCTGTCCCTTTGGTGGCACCGGGGGTGCTCCCCCAGCATTAGGACCAGAGACTGGTGCAGCCCATCATCTCACAGTGGTCAGCAGGGATGCCACCATCACGACAGCACAGGGCTTCTCAACCTTTTTCAACTGGCTGACCCTCTACATTTTGCTCAGGGGGTTGAGTTTGTGTCCTACTCTGCAGGGAGTCACCTGCCCCACCTACATTTGGAGTAACTTGCACCTCCTCTACCTTCTCATATGGGTTATGGAAGTACAGAATGGGGAAACACTGGGAGGACTCCCAGGGCAGCCTCTTCCTTGCCTTCTGCTTTATGTGAATGGAAAAATCTCTTGGAAAGTCCTTGCTGCAGAGGAGGAATGGACAGGGTGGCGGTAACTGAGGACTGCCAGCCAAATGTCGGGGACAAGCTGGGTGTTGCAGAGGCTCAGACATGCGGAGAGGATCTAAGAAAGCAGGAGGGCATTCAGAGGGCACTGGTGGGAATATGAAAGCATGGCTCAGCAGCAGCTCATGGAGGCTGGAGAGCTCTCAGCTGGATGTTTCTGATGCCCTCCAAGCCTAGACTTTGTCCCTTCTTGCAGCCCTTCTCCCCACCCGTGGGCCACACAGCTCTCCCTCCCTGTCAGCATCTTAATTGATCCAGTTGTTCTCAATCCCCCCCTCCCCAGTGCTCCATCTCCAGCTGTGCTTAAACAGAACAAAATCTCTTCCAATTTCCCTGCCGCTTAAAAGAAAATTGAATCCTTTATCTGCAAGAGGAGAGGAAAACTGCAAACACACGAAACAGTAAAGAGTTAAATAATCAAAGCCGATGATTCCAAATTGCCTGGAAAGTTAAACATGAATGGCTTGCCTTCTTCCTGCGTGCTCCTTGGGTTTTCACAAGTATAAAAATACGTTTGCACTCCTTGTTCCTGTTAAATATTCTTATCAAGTCAGCTCTGTAAATAAAGGGAAGGGGAGGAGGGAGTTACCAGGCGTGATTGACAGATCTGAAGTCCTCGTCTTCCTGTCAGGGCCCAGTGCTCTTTGGCTGTGTTTATCTCTTAAATCTAAATATCAATCCATGAGACTGAAATGGGGTGGAATAGGAATCATGACAGCCCAAGCGCTGAGGAGAGAGAGAGACACTTACTGCAGCTTGTGCAGCCGCTCCCTGTCCTGATGGAGCTGTCAGGAAAAATGCACAGCAAGAGCACAGAGGTGGGAAAACAAAACAAAATCGCAGCCTGGCCCCTTCCCCCTGCCCAACCAAGAAAAAAGGAAAAAAAAACCCAACAATTCAGCCCATGATGCGGAAAAGAAAATCAGGGACCAAACACAGCCCTGCTCCTGTCCAAATTGCATCCTGCGAAGCACAAGCCAGGCAGCAGGATCCCCCCCATGCCTCCCAGTGTTCCCAGTAGGAGATGGGGTTGGGTGGTTTTCCTTTGCTGCTGGCTTGCCGGGTGATTTGGGATGCGGCTGGGAGTTCAAGGAAGAATTTTTACCCAAGGTGGTGCTCTTTGCAGTGTGAACACCCTGGCCTCACACCTCCTTCTCAGCAGTCCCTTTAGGGCCATCACTGTCTTCACCTTGATACATCCTCTCCCAGACTCCTCTTGCTTTTACACCAGCAATGTTCCTATAGAGCCAGCACTCCTGAGATTTTAATCTGTTTTCAAAGCTGCCCTCAGCCCCCACGTCTCTCCCAAAGCATCCAAGGCTGTGTTTCCTCAAGCTTCCATGGGAATCAGCACCCAGGGGTTCTGTTGGCTGAGTGACGCTGTGACATGGACAGTGTCACCCCTGGACAGATGACCTTGAGCTGCCCCTGGTGCTGCTGACGTGCTGAGGTTGGCGTGTGAAGAGGAGGGTGCTTTACCTGAACTGGGCATTTGGGAGCCATTAGATGTGCAAATCAGTTGAGTTTTGCCATTCCCTTTCTCCAGGCTGGGATGCAAAATGTTCATGTCCATCTCATAGCAAGGACCTGTTCAGCACATGTTTCCTCCTTTATTTCTATCCCCCCCTCTCCTGCTGGGCCTCTCACCTGGGTGAGGTGCAGCCGCAGATGGTGGGTGGCGTGGTCGGCTTCCCAGCCCTCTTGCAAACACTTTAGCCATCATTGAGAATTTATATTTCTTGCACCAGACTCTGACCTTAATTTTTTCCATTTTGCTGGGCTGTAAAATTCATTAGAGACTCAACAGCAAAGTGATTGAGATGTCAAGCTGGGCAGTTGTGGGGTTATTTAATTGCTGAGATGTGCCACTTGCCATTTAGGCGGACAACAGCAGAACCTGAAATCAATGCGGTTCATTAGTGGGCACCCAGCTCCAGTGAAACCTGTGGGCATTTAAATGGTCTTGGGTGCCCCCAGTGAAAACCCACGCTGGAAAAAAGCCCGTTTATCTCACTTTTGGGCCATCTTTTGTCACGTGGTGTTCCAAAGCCCGGTCTCCAGCCATTCCAGCAGCCTGGCTACAGTAAATCACTGCCCGCTAAATCACGGCTGCCCAGGCAAGTGTTAACCTTGCCTGTGTGGAGCTGATGTTGCAGGGGCTGCTGTTATAAAACACAATCAGGAAGGCTCTTGTTTTCCCTGGTGGCTGGCACAAGAGGTGGGGAAAAGCTCTGCTGTTCCCAGGGGGGTTGATTGACTATTTTTTCCCCCTTAGGCAGGTTCAGCGCAGCCCTCTGGGGTCATTAGCGCCGATTGAACTGCCTGGCTCTGGGCAGGGTTTGGAGCTGCTGGGGAGGCGGTGGTAGCCCAGCATTGCCTTGATTCCCCACTCCCCCTTTCCCAGCTAATCACTGGAGCCACTGGGCTCCAGTGCCGGCCAGCCAGCGGTTCTGCTCGCCCCTGATTGCCGCCTCCCGGCAGGCAGCCTCCCTCTAAAAGCCTGGGAGAGAACACGGCCGGGCCAGGCAATGCTGACAAAAGAGCTGTTTTCCCACTAAAGTCATTCCATAATAACTTTAAGTAGGTTTTCCATCGGTTTTCCGTTTGGCTTTCACAGCCCAGTGATTGCATTTCATGGAAGCCCTTGGCCCTTCACATTTGTCTCCTGCAAATCACAAATCAAATCCCAATCCCAGTGGCTACCAGCAGTTATTCCCCTGGGACCTGAGGTTGCCTTGAGGAAGGGATGTTTGGATGGCTGCCTGCTTAATACATGCAGGTTTTGGTGGCTCTGAAAATCAGTAGGAGGCCAGGGCATGGCTCCCCACCCTGGAATTCCTGCACCACAGACTGAGTACCCCGTGGCTGCCCAGTCAGCCCCAAGCAGCAATTACATATGCCTCACTTTCCTAGAAAACCAAATAAAAAACCTAGGAAGCAGGTGGGAATCCTCCTTCTCTTTGCTTTCCCAAGCCACAGGCATCTTGCTGGAGCAAGCCAGGGGAGCAGGCAGGGACAAGGCTCTGCCCGGTCACTCCAGTAGCCTGACAGCTTTTTGACGTCCTGTAATTGCTTTCCTGCCACAACTCTTTTAAGCAGAGAGCTCCTGGCCAAAGCAATTTGTTCCCCATCAATTTTTATTTCCTGCTTTGTGCATGTGAGGGAGGGAAAACAAAGAGGGCGAAGGAGAACAAACAGAGCTGGGGCCAGCTCCGGCAGCAGCACCGTGCTGAGGGAAAGGTGGGAAGGGTTTGGCTCTTCAGCCAGGCCAGCCCTGATCATCATTCCAATGCTCTCTGCTCGCCCCTGCAACCAACTTCCAGCTGCCCATCCTTGTCTGACTGTTTTGGAGGGAGGACTGTCGTCCCAGGAGCTTCGTGGGGGATCTGAGCCACCTCGAAGGGCTCTTCTTGGTTCTTTAAGCACTTGCGACTCCTCCTGCCGTGCTCCCTGAAGCTGCTGTGAGTAGAGTTAATCTCCGGCAGTTTAAGGAGTCGTTGAGTGGGTCTGGCGGATGATGAATGTCTAAACCATTAGCCGGTGAAGCTCCATGGAGCTGTTTAAAACTGAATTCTCCCATGTAAATTTCTGCTCCATCAATCCTGATGACATGTCAAACATTGCTATTGTTTCCTGAACAAATTGGACGACATGCCCTTTCCTGCAGATTTGCCCAGGAGAGCAGAACTGCTCGCCAGCTCCTCGCTTTTGTCTCCAGCTCTGCCGGCCTGCAGGTGGGGAAGGGTGGATGTGATGGCCCTTGGTGGGACAAAAGGAGACATCCCAAATAATTGCGCTTGGGGGATGCAGATGGACAGAGAGCCAGGCCACGGGTATTTTTGTGTGATTCGTGTGCTGGGTGCCCACACCGTGCTGCAGCTCAATAAATTAATCCTTTGGGTTATCCAGGCTTCCTCTTCTTGCCGCTCTCCCAGAGTTTAGCTGCACAGATGTGGGATTTTTTAGAAATGGTCTGCGCTGGTGACAGCTCATAAAAGTACAGATGTGGACCCGCGTTTTCATCCTGCCCTTTTGCAGGCTCCACTGGGCAAATCCCGCTTTAATATTCCAGGCAGGGGAGGAGAGCCGTAAAAGCCATTTGATTGCTTCTCCAGGTGGAACCCTGAAAAACTTCCAGCCAGATGCCTTTCCTCCCCAGGCTGTGGGAATGGATGCTTGCATGCTGGGGGGGGAAACGAGTCAGTGATTGGGAAATGCCACAGGAAAACAGCTGGCACCCTGGGATTGCTGACAGCTCGGTGGGATTTGGGGTGTTCTTCAGGCGTACGCTCTCTCAGAGCCCTCGGCATCGCTCTGCAAAGGCAGTGTGTGTTGCCTCCCCAGGGGCTTGACCAGCTGAGCATCCTTTTTACCTTTAGAGGGGAAAAAGCTTGGTAATGCAGAAACAGGTGAAGATCCCAAATTAAATATGCTGAGCGTGCGTGGTTTGGCTTTTTTTTAGCATGTTCCCTGTCACGCTCAACTAACCTGCTCCATTGCCCAGCATTATCTCTCCATGATGTTCAGTTGCCAGCAAAGCCATCCAGCTGGCCTCACCTTCCACCTCCCCAGTGTAAATCAGAGACATTAATTAGCCTGGCTGGCGAGGTGGTGGATGTGGCAGAGGCTGCCCGTCCTCCTGGCTCCTCAGGAGAGGAGCTTTTTGCCTCGCTGGCACTTTTGATGTCATCACAGCTTGTGCTCCAGCCACCCTCCTGGCTCCCCTCTCCCCAGGGCTCCCATTCCCTCCTCACTAACCTTCTTTTAACCTTCCTCCTTCCCTATCTTTTTTTTCCCTCGTCAGAAGAAAATTACACTTTCCCAGTGTTGTCTGTCACCGCAATAAGCACTTACGAGTGCAATTGTATGGGGCCAAATGAAGGGAATTCGTTTTGCCCGTGCTTTCTGGTACTGTCAGACCCCCTGTAAATCATTATCTCATCACCAGCCCAACCAGGTGCATGGAAAATGCTTTTCTGGGCTCTGCTCTCGCACCAGCCACTTAGGAATTAATGGAACTGAGGGATTTGCAGCACAGAAGTAACGGACAGGAAAAATCCTGGTCTGAGGTTGAGGGCTGGCAGTGCTGAGGGTGCTCCAAGCACTCAAGGATTTTGGGGAGAGAGGACCCAAAAAAGGGGCTGGTGGCAGGTGTTAGGATGGGGGATTAAGCCCAGAATGAGTTGGCTGAAGGATGCTGGTGTGGTCAGCATGGGTGGTTGACCCCCTCTTCTCTCCAAGTATTTCCATATGGAAGAGTTGCCACGTTCTGCCTGGGATGGAGCGCCTTCATGGATGTCCTCTGAGGGGGAAGATGGACCCTAGAGGGACTTGTCCCCCAGGACCAGATGCTGCTCACTCTCTTGGCATCTGTCCAGCCAGATTCCCATTTTGTTCGATTTTACCGAACACAATTCCAATGCCCATGGAAAGGAAAATGCATCGTGGCAGTGGAGAGGAAAACCAGCAAAATCAGAAGGTCTGGAAGGCTGGATCCACCAGAGCACCCTTTGGCTGGCATCAAGCAGCCAAAGTTCAGAAATGGTTTTCTGAACCAGGAAACAGTTTCACTTCTCAGCCTGGGAAAATGTTTGGGGAGAAAAACTTAAATAATCTGTCTGGTTTTCATACCTTTTGCTCTCCATCGCCCTGTGGTATGGCAGGGGAGCAGCACACGGGGGTAAAGCTGTGCCCAAGCTCCTACTCTGCTGTCAAGGGTAATCAAGGCCATCGATAAATCAGGAAGGTTTCGGGAACAGGCTGTGTTCCATGCCACTCCTAAAATACAGCTTTTTCCTGATATCTGGACATAAAATGTGTCTTTGACCCTGCTTCTTCACAGACCTGTTGGTCTCTAAGTAATCCAGACAGGACTCAATTTAGAAAATATACTGGGGGAGAAAAAGGATATTTTGGGGATTGCATTCCGCTTTCCTCACCTAAAATTAAAATTTTCTGCTCCTTTTTCCTGCTGCCACTCATGCATATTTTATATATTCATTAGAGCAAAGACTTTAAAACACAAATAAATCTTGCTTTGCTCATCCAGAGCTGACACAGTGAATTGTGAACACCTTCCCCAGAAGGTGCTGGTCATTTAGCCGTGACCAGCCTGCTCCAGCTCTGGCAGCTGCCGGTGGAGTAGGTGCATCCCGCGGCATCCTGAGCCACTCCATCCGTGCGAATGCAGCAGATTGCACCCCAGGAGGGCTGTCCTTGTGGAAAGCAAGACCAAAATCACTTTTCCTTGCTTTTCCAGATCTGTATTTTAACCTAGTGGGCCGTTCTGAAGTGTGATACGATTTTATTCCTCTACTCTTGTCATGGTTTGACACTGGCCGAACACCAGGTGCCCACGAAAGCGGCTCACTCACCCTCCCCTGCCACAGCTGGGCAGAGGAGGGAAAAAAAATTAACAAAGGATTCATGAACTGAGATAAGGAGTGGGAGAAAACACTCCAAGGGCAGATACAAAGTGAGTTTATTATTAACAAAATCAGAAGAGGATAATTAGATGTAAAATAAACCCTTAAAAAACGCCTTTTCTTCCCCCCAGCCACTCCCTCCTTCCCACTGACAGAACAGGGGACAGGGTGTGGGGGTTTCAGTCAGTTCATCACCCAGGGTTTTCTTCTGTTTGTCTCAGGGAGAGGAGTCTTCCCCTGTGAGATCATGGGGTCCCTCCCACAGGAGACAGTTCTCCATGAACTTCTCCAGAGTGGGTCCAAATCTCATGAGCAGCTATCCTACCACACCTGCTGCAACGTGAGTCCCTCCCATGGGCACGCAGTCCTCCCTGAATTGCTGCGGCGTGGGCCACTCGTCCNCACTGACAGAACAGGGGACAGGGTGTGGGGGTTTCAGTCAGTTCATCACCCAGGGTTTTCTTCTGTTTGTCTCAGGGAGAGGAGTCTTCCCCTGTGAGATCATGGGGTCCCTCCCACAGGAGACAGTTCTCCATGAACTTCTCCAGAGTGGGTCCAAATCTCATGAGCAGCTATCCTACCATACCTGCTGCAATGTGAGTCCCTCCCACAGGCATACAGTCCTCCCTGAACTGCTGCGGCGTGGGCCACTCGTCCACGGGGGGCAGTCCTCCAAGGACAGGCTGCTCCAGCCTGGGAGCAGGGCCCTTTTCTCCACCGGGTCT
>VXBN01005369.1:50764-70957 GCA_013397395.1 Sinosuthora webbiana
GGTTGAGTGTGTCTTGAAAAAGCAAAACAGTTTTAATAAAAGAAGAAAATAATACGAAACAAAAGAACAAAGCCATTCACAGTGTAGGGACAGGTCCCACACACCTGCTACAACACCCCAAAAATGCACTGAGAAGCCTCGTGCTCTCCCTTAAGTATTGAACAATTTGGGTGGGGTTTTATGGCAACTAGTCCAATAGAGAATAGCTACCTTTCTGAGGAACAGGTAAAGAGACCTATCAGTGTTTTTGTCTCGGCACTGAGCCAATTATTGTTAGGAGAGCAAAGAAGTTTCTGGGTCCTTTTACCTTATTAGAACAACAACGGGTGAGTCTTAAACCTTTCCCTATATGGAAACACCTGCTCAGGTGTGGGGTGCATTTCCACAGGTAACCCGCAGGAATTATCCATGGAGACTTTTATTTCAGGTGTGCTTCCCAGGTTAGCTTAGTGCATTAGGGAAAGTAGGTGTAATATTTCCCACTGCCAAAGGTTTTGGGAACGATGCTGAGGAATGTTGATGGAGGGCTGTTAGCTAGAGCAGACTGGGAGTCAGGGATGAGCAGGGGAGTGCAAACAGCCCCTGCCCTGCAGCTCTTGAGGGATGAATGAGGGAACACACACCAGGTCTGCAGTGGTGTGTTCAATGCAACGTTTCTGTAAATACCTTCGTTTATTAAGTAAATTTTATGTTTTCCAGGCAACTGACAATGATGTGGGCACGTATGGGAAAGTCAGTTACTTCTTCAGTGATGACCCTGACCGGTAAGGGTGACTGACTGGCAGGAGTTTGATCCTCCAAAATTGTCTTCTAACCTTGCTACGCAGTCTCAGGGCGATTAAAGGCACTGGTTATGTCCTACCTGTAAGGTGCCCTATGATCCCCTGTCTATGCTGTGTCCCAGAGGTCTGAGCTCAGGTCATGCCTGATGCTCAGCATGTGTAATTGCTTTGCTAAGTTGGGACCTGCAGGCACCAACATTGCCTGAGACCAGTGAAGGGTTTTGCAGTGAGTTGTCAGCCCTGGAGCAACATCTGTGGTGGAAGGCTGGGGAGCATGCATGGGCTGCCCAGCAGAACAGATCTAGGGGCCTCTGCAGCCATTTTCTCTGCCTGTGGAGCAGCACTGAGGGTTTCACTGCTCAGCTGTGTGGAGCTCTTGAAGGTGTTCTGGGACCTAATATCCTGCAGAAAAAAGTCGTGAACTTCACACTGTCAGGCTGCTGCCTCTCCTATCTGCAGCGTGTGGTCGCCAAGAATTTTTCCTCTTCCTTTGCTGTCCCCTCAGTTTCTCCCTGGACAAGGACACGGGTGTGGTCATCCTGACAGCTCGGCTGGACTTTGAGACCATGCAGCGCTACACGCTGACCGTCATCGCCCGGGACGGCGGCGGGGAGGAGACGACGGGGCGCGTCAGGATCAACGTCCTCGATGTCAATGACAACGTCCCCACCTTCCAGAAGGAGGCCTACCTGGGGGCCCTGCGGGAGAATGAGCCCTCCGTCACCCAGGTGGTCCGGCTCCGGGTAAGGGACTGCAGTGGCTCCTTCACTTGGGATGTGCAGTAGGGAGACAGGAGTGGGTTAGAACCACAGGATGGTTTGGGCTGCAAGGGACCTTAGAGCTCAAACAGTTCCAACCCCCTACCATGGCCAGGATCATCTCCCACAAGAGCAGGTTGCTCCAAGCCCCATTCAGCCTGGTCTTGAACACTTCCTGGGATGGGGCAGCCACTGCTTTTCTGGGCAACCTGTGCCAAGGCCTCACCACCCTTACAGGGGAGAATTTCTTCCTAATATCTAATGTAAACCTCCCTCTGTCAGTTTAAAATGATCAGTGGCTGTGATGGGTTTGACAGACATCTTCTGAAGCAGGTCCCAATGACCAGTTTCATCCTTGCATGAGAGGAGCAGGTGAGAGTAGTCTGGTTTGCAGGTCTCCTCAGGGCCCCTGATGGGCACAGCTCCCTCCATCCCTTTTCCAGTCTCCTTGCGCCTCCCATCCCCTCAGCTCCCCCTGGCACAGCTCCCGTGCCCATGTATTCCCTCTGCTCACACCCTAGGCGTCTGATGAGGACTCCCCTCCAAACAACCAGATCTCCTACAGCATCGTGCAGGCGTCTGCCTTCCGCGACTACTTCGACATCACGGTCTCAGAAGGGTACGGAGGTAGGTGCTGGTCCTGGCACCTCAGGGGCACCCCTGAGTGTGCCCACATCTGCTCCCCTGACCCCTCCACTGTGCATCCTTCCAGTGATCAGCGTGAACCACCCCCTGGACTACGAGCAGGTGGCCAATGGGGTCATCTACCTGACAGTGATGGCCAAGGACGCCGGCAACCCGCCGCTCAACAGCACCGTCCCCGTCACCATTGAGGTCTTTGTAAGTACACTGCCTGGAATTCCTCTTGTGCTTTCCCTGCAGTTGCTCCACAGCAGCTCTGTTAATTCACCAATAACCCAACAAGACTGTCCCACCCTGTGGATTTGTGTGAGTGGATTCCTATTGCACGTGTCTCTTATATGTGTCGTACATGTCTCGTGCCACAGCTAAGTACGGGGTGAGGAGCAGAGCAGGAGTGGTGTGGAAATCCCTCTGGAGGAGGGGTTTCTGCTGGGAGATGCAAAGCATCACAGCATTCCTCGGGAAGATCAGATTGGCGTGTCACTCAGAGGCACATTGTGGTTTGAGGATGCCTGCAGGGAGGTATCAGTGATGGAGACAGTTGGGTTGATAATGTGTCAGTCTCACAGCTGTGGGATCTCTGCCAGGCTGGTGGCAGCGTCAGTCTGAGAAGGTGAAGGAGATAAAGCCAACGATGCTGTAAGATGGGAATGAAGTCCCATGAGCATGTCTCTCCTTCAGATCCTTCACCGTGCTCGAGAGAGGGGGAACAAGGCAGTGCCTAGGGAGTTAGTGGTAGTTAAATGCACCCTTCCCACGCTGTGCTTTTGGCAGCATAAACACCTCTTTTTCGAGACCACACTTCAGTGGGTCATCTCCCTGGGTTGGGTCTGTATGCTGGCAGGGTTTAAATAGCTGTCACTTTTCCCGCTCTCAAACAAAGGGAATTTCTCTCAGCTGGAAAAAGAAAAGAAATAAAAGCCAAAAAACTAGGAAGAAAATGAGGGGCACGGCACTTGAGGAACAAGAGCTGTGAGAAGGCAGAACCAGAGTGAGTGTGGAGAGATGTAATTTTTTTTCATCCTTTGGTTGTTGGTTTTTAATAAAGAAGTCAAACTCGCCTTGTAGACTTCCCATTAGGGGACAATACGCTTTTGTAGAGGGAGTTGCCGAGTCAGAACTAATAGTGCACGCTGCGCCAGGATCCCAGGAAATAGCACTGCTAATAAGTTTCTGCCTCACTCCCTGCCACTGACGCTCTGCTCAGAGCGGTGAGCCGGCAGCTCACGGCCTGCCTGTGCCTGGAGGAGAGGGGCTGTGTGCTCAGCGTGAGCGTTTGCCACTCTCAGCATCCTTGGAGATGGCAAGGAGTGATAGGACAAGGGGGATCAGCTTCAAACTGGAGGAGAGGGGAGGTTTAGGTTGGATATTCAGAAGAAATTCTTCCCTGAGAGGGTGGGGAGGCCCTGGCACAGGGTGCCCAGAGAAGCTGTGGCTGCCCCTGGATCCCTGGCAGTGTCCACAGCCAGGCTGGATGGGGCTTGGAGCAACCTGGGATAGTGGAAGGTGTCCCTGCCCGTGGCAAGGTGTGGGAACTGTCTGAGCTTCAATGTCCCTTCCAACACAATCCATCCTAAGATTCCGTGGTATTAATGGCTGTCTGAGGGTGAAGTTGTAAGGAGGAAGGGCCAGGAGAACATGGAAGCTGGTTTTAGCTGGTTAGGTGGATAACATCTTCTGTGGGAGTGGAAGAGTGCTGGGTTCTGTCTGGCATTGCTGCAGGTGCCTTGGGGAGCTTTGGAGCTCCTGTGGCTGAAGAGGGAAATGTCCTTCTTGAGTGTTAGGCAGGTGCAGGCCAGCTCTGGCCAGATGGAGAGCCAGCCAGAAGCAAACCCTGCCTCCTTGGGACCAGGCTTGCCAGGCCGTGGCCTTCCTGAGCATGGCCTGATGATCTCAGGAGCAGTAATGACACGACACAGCATCTGCTCTGGCTCGTGTCCACCCAGCTGGAGCCCCAGCTCAGCCCCATACAGCTGCATGTGGATGCACACTCAGCCTCTCCATTGCCTTTAACCTGCCCAGGCCTTCTGGGTTTGCCCTGGATGAGCCCCACCGATCCCTGGGAGGAGGAGGGATGGTGAGAACATCACTGGGGCAGGCAACAAGTTCCTCATTGCCCTCAGAGGAGACTCCTGAAAAGCTGAATGACTCAAAGGCTGATGAAAGACCACCTGCTTACAGAAACTAAAGCAGGGGCTGGCAATTTAATTGCAGCACGATGGGCATCGTTGGCACGTGAAATTGCTTCAAATCTCAAGTTTGGTGGCAGCAGGAGCAGCTGAGCCTGCAGCTCCATCAGTAATCTCCGGGTAGGAAACATCTCCAGAGCAGCCCCAGGGAAATGGAGGGGTCCGTAACAGTGTTTTAATGTCCTGGCAGCTCTGTCCTTCTCTCCGTAGGCAGTTGGGTTTGGTTCATTTAAGGCAGATTCTTAACAATGTTTAAACAGCATTTAAAGCCCCCTGGGGAGGCTTTAAACCAGTCCAAAACCTGTTTTGAGGGATGTTGCAAGCAACTGCTCCTGCCTGGTTTCTCCAGGGTGGCTGTAGTCACTGGCAAAGACAGGCTTGGAGGGAGCACGTGGGGATGCAAGCCAGCTTCCCCCCCAAAAAATGCTATGGCTTCCCTCTGTGCAAACACCCGCAACATTCCTCCTCTGGAAGGAAAGCATCCAAAGCTCAGCAGCTCCCATGGCCGGTCCAGTTTGCCTCATGACTTTGTGGCCAGGATGGCCTGGAACACTAAGCCACCCCCATACTGCTCAGGGAGGGAGGATCAGGTCTGTGCACGATGCTGTGGTGCTTCATGTGGTGCCTGAGGCTTCCCAGGCTTGTGGCAGAGTCAGGAGCAGCTCAGAAGATGCTCCTCTCTCAGTGGTGGTGGTTCCTCAGCCCCGTGCTGGGTGATGAGGTGATGGGGTAGTCAGTACCATCCCCACTGCAGGGCTCAGCAGAGTCACTGTAAATCATCTCACCTCAGGCTCAGCTGCCTCCACAGTGAAACCCTGTGCCTCCAGCCCACCAGTGCCTCCCCCCTAGGGCCGCCTTCCCCTCTCTGGCATCATAAACTGGTCACTCCTTGAGATGCAGTCACCCAGGAGCATCCCCATACCAGACTTTTGCAGCTACTTGACCACTTTGCCTTTTTCCCAACCAGCCTCTCGACCTTCTCTTTGCTTCAGGATGAAAATGACAATCCCCCCACGTTCAGCAAGCCCTCCTACATGATAACCATCATGGAGGACATTATGGCAGGTATGGGGCACACCCCTGCTCCTTCTCTGGGCTTCCAGGAGGGCCCTGGGTACTTTATAGTCAGAATGGGGTGGATGATGCCTTTTGGGGAGGCAAAGCCTGGTAAAGTCCCATAGCTGTGGGACCTGGGGGTTTGGCCACTTTGTGTGTGTGCAGGAGAAGGGACTCCTTGGCTGGGTGACCTGCAGGAGCAGTGTGAGGGCGCAGGGCAGTTGTGGCTCATCCCAGTGCTCATTTCTGTCTCCCCCAAGGAGCCACAGTGCTGTTTCTCAATGCCACCGACATGGACCGGTCCAGGGAGTATGGGCAGGAGTCAATCATCTACTCCCTGGAAGGCTCCTCACATTTTCGGATCAATGCTCGCTCAGGTGAGCCTCCAGACGTGCTCTGCTCTTTTCCTTTTCAGTTCCCTCTTTCACCCCCACCCTTCCCTCCTCTCCCCCAGTCAGCCTGCTTAGGAGTCCCACCGTTTAAGGGATTTACCAAATTTTGTACACCACCCGTCGCTCAGTCGCCCTGAGAGCTTCAGCAGAGGCATCCATGGAAACTCAACACCTCGACCTAAGGAAAGGCTTGGCTGTGAGGATTCCTGTTCGTTAAGGAGCTGCCAAGGCCCATCCGTTTGGATCCAAAAAAAGGGGCCCATTTGTGGACTCTCCTGACCTTGGTTTAAAGTGTTTCTTTTTTAACCTTGTCATTTCCTGTGGCTGCAGGAGAAATCACAACAACGTCTTTGCTGGACCGGGAGGCCAAATCCGAGTACATCCTCATTGTCCGGGCAGTGGACGGAGGCGTGGGGCACCATCAGAAGACAGGCATTGCTATGGTGAGTGTGGGAAGAATTCCCATCTCCTCAAGCCAGCGGTGCCCACCTGGGGCTGGCAGTGTGGAAAGCTGCAGTGTTTCATTGTCACTGTGTGAGGAGCACGCAGTGGTTCATGCCCTCTGCGCTACCCCTGCCACTGCTCCCAAAATGACTGTCCAGGTGGTGTAGACCCTGAAGTCAGCTTGCTTTCCTGGAAAACCATTCACACAGGAGCCACTTGACTTTCCAGAGCCTGTGGATGTGGTAATGAGCCCTATTTCCCCTGCAGAACGCTCCCTTTGTTCGTCTCCCTTTGTTCCTCTTGAGAAGGGGCTTACTCGGGGAGCCTGCCGGTACATGTGATTATTCTTTATTCTGTTCACATGCTGCCTGGGTCAAGGGTTTCCAGCCAGTCTGGCATGCCTGTGCTCCTGGGAAGGTTCTGGTGGAGCTGCAGGTTGAAGCCTTGTGCTGCGCCTTGCCCTTTTCAGGCCTCAGGAAACCCCATTGTTGGCAAAGCCAACAGGAAAGATCAGGAAATCAAAAGCCAAGGATCCATCTTTGATGGACTTGATGATCTTAAAGGTCTTTTCCAACCTTAACTATTCCATGATTCTCTCTCTCACTGCTCATGGCATCACATTTCTTTGGGTATTTTATTTGTTTTGGATGCTCCTGCTCATGGGATTGCTCAGTTGGGTTGCAGGAGAGATGTCCCACTCAACACAGGGCAATGCAGAAGAATTTGTGATTGTGCTGAGGAATAGCCCTAAAATAATTATCCCTCCTGCCAAGGGCTGTCAGGAGGTCTGTGGTAGCAGACTGGAAGCTCCCTATGAAATCTCCCAGAGACATGTGATGGCCTTTGCCAGGTACCAGCATGGCCTCTGGAATGCTGAGATCTCCTTTGGGGTTCCAGATGGGATTGTGTTCTCCTAAAAGCCTTGTTAAAAGGCAAAACAAGGGGTGTGGGAGGGGAGGGGGCGGGGGGAAAATGCCTCCTGATCCCTAAAAATTAAAGAATATTAAAACTCGGTGAGACTAGGGCAGATGAGTAAGTTTGTCTGCTGGGATATACACCCGGCACTCAAAATAATAATTTTTGATTTGGAATAAAGGTCCATTCGGGGGACCTTGCAAGGTCCCCAGGTGATGTCAAGCACACGAGCTGCTCGAAGCAGGGGTGGGTCAGCAACCTTCCCCAGGGACCACCGTGGTGCCTTGGCTCGTCCCCAGAGACTGTGGCGTCCAGAGTGGCCTCTTCTACCACGGGGTGGCACCAGCAGCTCAGCCTGGTGTGACAGCGGGACGCAGCGGTGTGGGAGCAGGGAAGATCCCAGGAAAAGCTCCACTAGGACCTGCTGCGGGATGGCGGCTGCCAGGGGCTCCCCTGGAGCTTCAGCCCTTTCCCTCAGACACCTGTAGAGCCCCACAGGCTGGGGAGAAATGGGTGCTGTGGGGAGGTGAGAGACTCCCAGCAGCAGGATGCATCCCACGGGCTCACTGCTGTCACCGGGATGCCATTTGTCACACAGAAAATGAAGACACGTGATGCTTCAGAGCCCCATCCTTGCCTCTGCTCTTGTCTTCACACCTACTCTGTCCTGTTTACCGTACTCTCTCCTGATTTCTCATTTATCCTTGGTTTTTTTCTATTGCTTTTTACCAGTCACTCCGATTTTTATTTTTCTTTCCTGACACATTCCCACCTCATTCTCTTCCCTACTGATTTTCATCCCACTTCCAGTGAAGGAGCTGCTTTAAGACACACCTTGTGACCTGTGGTTGTTCTTAACTGTGATAAATACACAGGAGCAAAACCCAGTTCAGCTGTGCCAAGGAGCCTTGGCTGCAAAGTTGCAGGATGTTGGTTTTTTGCAGGTTTTCTCTCCAGAGGGTGAACACAGAATCACAAAACCGTAGAATAATTCAGGTTGGAAAAGGTCTCTAAGAGGATCAGGTCCAGCCATTCCCTGCACTGCCGAGGCTGCCACTAACCCATGTCCCCAGGTGCCACAACTACACATCTTTTAAATTCCCTGAGGGATGGTGGCTCTGCCACTGCCTGAAACACATGTTGGGTACATCCAGGGGACATTCCATGCCTCAGGAACCTGGACCTCCTGCAGCAGCTTTGCTTCCTTGGTCTCCCACAGGTGAACATCACGCTGCTGGACATCAATGACAACTATCCCACCTGGAAGGACGAGCCATACTTCATTAACCTGGTGGAAATGACCCCCCCCAACTCGGACGTCACCACGGTATGTGTGAGGCAGGGTGGTGGTTGTACTGAAGGGCTGGCTGCACTAAAGGGGGTCACCTCTAAACAGGTGTCACCTCCTAACTGTGGCGTCACCTGTGTCACCATCAGTCCAGCACCGTCTTGCAGAATTCCATTTGAAAGCTTGCTCCTGAGCCTCCCCGCTGCTGACCATCCCCTGCGTTTCTTCTCCCTGCTGGGATGTTTTTTTTCCTCTCCAAATCATGTGGATTTTGGCCAAATCCTCCTTTTCTTAGCCTCGCCTGCGACCTCCTTCAAGGACCTCTCTGAAGGACTTTGATTTACAGCCTTTCAAGTCCCTCTGGCGAAATAAAAGAGAAGGAGAGCGGGAGGCTTCTATTCCATCATGCCGAGAGAAAAATGACGGGAACAAAATGGAAAATAAATGAGGGAAAAGTGAAGAGAATCCACAAAATCATATAAGGAGGAAGGCTGCAAAAAAAAAAAAAAGGGGAAGAAGGGTCTGGCAGTGCTGCCCGAGCCAGAGCACAGTGGTTCCCTCTCCTTCAGCCCTGCTGCTCAGCGCCAGCTTGAAGTCATCTTGCCTTTGACAGCCCAATTAGTTGCTGGGAAAATAATTATTTTGTCACCGATCCGATGTAAATTCAGCTGTGGGACAAGCAGCGGGAGCTGAGGAAGTTATGAGGGCAATGAAATTGGGGTGTTTTTTAATGTAAATGTCCCCTGTAATTAAAAATGTCACAGGGAGAAAAATAAAGCACAAAATATCTGGCGTGGAGGAGAACTCCACCAAGGAATTATTCCCAGCATTCCTGACATGGCAGCACAAGTTCCTCAGCATGCCTGCCTCTTTGCCCCGTTTACTTTATTTTTCCAAAGGATCCTTGCTTTTTAGCTGGTTTTATTCAAAAGGAGGAAAACCCAGTTTGATTGCTGCACGTTTGTGTCTTGTCATGCCATTACCTCCTGTGCTCGCAGGCCAAGTCTGGGGAGATTTAACAGCACAGCAGAGGTCTCGAGGGTGCAAAATCCCTGCAAATGTCATGAAAATGCAGAGCTGGATGGAGGAAGAACTTCTTGCTGCTGCTGGTGCAGGGAGGCCAAGCTTGACACCATCGAACCTCCGTGGGGACGCCCCACAGGAATTAATTCCCAGCACTCTCCTGTAATTCTGTGCTGTTCCCCCATGGCAGGTGGTGGCTGTTGACCCGGACCTGGGGGAGAACGGCACAGTGGTGTACAGCATCCGGCCTCCCAACAAATTCTACAGCCTCAACAGCACCACGGGCAAGATCCGCACTTCAGGCGTGCTGCTGGACCGGGAGAATCCCAACGCCCAGGAGGCCCAGCTCATGCGCAGGATCGTGGTGTCCGTCACCGACTGTAAGCTTCCATCCCACACTGGCTGAGCTGAACCTTCCCCAGCCTGACTTTGCCCTTATGACAAAGTCTCTTCTATTTTCTTTTCTCCCATTTTGAGCAGGAGTGTTTCTGAGGCTAAAAAATGGGAGTAGCTTTAAACCTGCTGCTAAAGCAAACTATAAACCCTTCAAAACGTGAGCGCAGTCGTTCATGTAGCAGCCCTGAGAATGAGCCTGAGAGGCAGGAACTCTCCCTCCCCTCAGCCTTGCTCCTTTGGAATCCCAGAAAAATCAATTGAGCCGGTGAGGGGAACAGAGCTGATGGGTTTTTCTCTGGAAATATTGCAGTAGGGAAACTTTTCTTAGGAAAGAAGGTAGATACACAAAGATAATTCTTTCTTTTCGGGACACAGGGGAATTGTTTTAAACCAAAAGAGGAGAGATTGAGATTAGGTGTTGGGAGGAAATTCTTTACTAAGAAGGTGGTGGAACAGGTTGCCCATAGAAGCTGTGACTGCTCTAACCCTGGAAGTGTACCCAGGCCAGGTTGGATGGGGCTTGGAGCAACCTGGTCTAGTGGAAAGTGTCCCTGCCCATGCAGAGGGTTGGAATTAGGTTATCTGTAAGTTCCCTTCCAACCCAAACCATTCTGGGACTCTGTCTAATTGTCCATCCGTGGCAGATCATCCATGACAAATCAGAGCCATCGCCCCATCCTGCGCTGCTGGCTGTGTAGGGGGCGAGGAGTTCTTTTTAGGGGAAAAGGGTGGGAACATCTCAAGCGTTAACCTTAAGACCCCATTCCTGGCCTCTGCAGGTGGGAGGCCACCCCTGAGAGCCACCAGCAGTGCCACAGTTTTTGTCAACCTGCTGGACCTGAATGACAATGACCCCACTTTCCAAAACCTGCCCTTTGTTGCTGAGATCGCCGAGGGCCTTCCCGCGGGCTCCTCTGTCTTCCAGGTGAGCGTGTCCCACTGCTGCCATTCCTCACACTGGGAGCTGCTGCTGTCACTGCCATGGCTTCTGCAGAGCGGGCTAGCAACGCATCCTCTCCCTTCTCCTCATCTCCTCCATCTCCTCCATCCTCTCCATCTCCTTCTCTTTGCCATTCTCTAGCAATGTAACAGTGGGGGTGCAGAAGGGGCTGTGCATCTTTACTCCATGGGCTCACTCCCGGTAGGGAAGATCCTCCAAAGCCATTTCATCCCTGAGGCCGAAGGCACTCGGGATTTCTGTACCATGCCTTCCATGGCCAGGAGATGATCAGGGCGCTGTCCCCACCAGGTGGTGGCCATCGACCTGGACGAGGGCCCCAACGGGCAGGTGTCGTACCGCATGCAGGTGGGGATGCCCCGCATGGATTTCCTCATCAACAGCACCAGCGGGCTGGTCACCTCCACGGCCGTGCTGGACCGGGAGAGGATCCCCGAGTACTTCCTGCGGGTGGTGGCCAGCGATGCCGGCGCGCCCGCCAAGAGCTCCACCAGCACCCTCACTGTCAAAGGTGGGTGCACCCAGACCCCATGGTGACAAGGACACTTCCCGGGGGGAAACGCAGTTTCTACAGGAGACACACTGAAGCCTGAAAACAGGATCAGGTCTGGCTTTGTGTACAGCAGGACATAGGGATGGCTCCTATCCCCACAGGCTCCATGTCTGCTCTCAACACACTGCAGAGATGGGGAAAACATGGTGTTTCTGGCTGGGCCCCCAAATTCTCTATTTTATTTTTTTTTTCCTCAATACCCCCATCCCCAGTGTTGCTTTTTCTTTTGCTTCAGCATGTGATTCCAATCAGCTGCGTGCCTGGACAGCCCACGCAATCCCAGTTCAGAGCTGGAGCTTTATTGCAGTGGCCTGTCTTTAATTTAATGCCTTGCTATTTACTGGCTTTGTGCAAGTCCAGTGCTGAAAAAGGATAAGCGTCATCTGGAAATAAACTGACCCTGGATTGTCCTCAGGCCTGAGTTGGGAAAAGAAGTTCCTGGTCCTGTACCTTCAGAGCTCTCTGACGTGCCCCAGGAAATACTGAGCTTATATTTAAGCCCCATATTTTCCTTTGAATGGGGATGGAAACACGTTGGTGAAAATAGTAACTTGAATTTCAGTGGTGTAATGGTTTCTTGGCTGTGAGGAGGGTGATCTGCGTGTATCAGAGGCAACCAAACACAGCCTGCAGCCACCCAGCAGGAACTTCCACTGCACAAATGGCAGGGAGAGTCAGGCAGAGCATTCCCTGGGATGCTGAGAGCAGCAGGCAGGAGGTTAGGGAGCCCAGCAGAACCAGCCTGGCAATCTGCAGGAGGGGCAGCCCTGGCAGCACACTCAGCTCTGCTCCCCCTTTCCAGTTCTGGACGTGAACGACGAGAACCCCACCTTCTTCCCCGCCGTGTACAACGTGTCCCTGCCCGAGAACGTGGCCCGGGACTTCAAAGTGGTCCGGCTCAACTGCACGGATGCTGACATCGGGCTGAACGCTGAGCTCAGCTACTTCATCACAGGTGTGAGCCCCGTGCAGAACGGGAACTTTGGTTGCAGGAAGGCACAGGCTGCCCCAGACCTTGGCCAGGGTGTTCTGCACTTCAGCGCTGCCTTTCGCAGCCCCTCCAAACCTTGTCCAGCATCGCCCTCTGCTGAGCAGCCCCGCTTGGCTCCGTTCCGTGCCGGCCGCTCTGCTGACCCCCGGTGTCCCTAGAAAAGCTTTAGGATGGGCAGAACAGGGCTTGGGAGCAAGGGCTGGGGTGGCTTTCATGAGTGTTTATGGTTGGAAGCCATAAATGGAATTTTGGGGCAGTTCCGTAGCCCCGTGGGCAGACGGGGTTGGGTGGGCAGCGATGCCACTCAGGCAGTGCCTGGCTTGCTCCGCAGCTGCAGCACCTGCAGCGGGAGGCTGGGGAACCCCCTGGCCACGGTTTGACTTGCAAACTGCACACTGAGCCCTCAGGAAGAGGGTAAAAACAGAAGTGTCACCAGAGAGTAATTTTTCCCACAATAGCAGCCTGCTGTTTCATGTCACAGCCCCTCCGGCCTCTCTGCAAGTGAAACAGGGTGTATTGTCCCACAGGTACAACGGCTCACGTGCAAAGTTACCCCAGGTTGCTTCCAAAGCATTCAGGGAACGATTCATCTTTTCCTACAGCCACTGGATTTTTTCCTGTGCTGTGAGGCAGAGGGAAGGTGCTCTGCCGGGGACAAGATACAAAACCATCCCTGCACAGCTGGGCTGACCCTGTGCCCAGGCTGCAGAATCCAAGGAAATGGCCTCAAGTTGCACCAGGGAAGGTTCAGATTAGATATTGGGAAAATTTTCTTCACTGAAAGGGTAGCCAGGCTTTGGAACAGGCTGTCCAGGGAAGTAGTAGATGCTTCATCCCTGAAGGTGTTAAAGGTCAGGTTAGACAAGAGCAGCCTAGTCTAGTAGGTGTCCCTGCCCGTGGCAAGGTGTTGGAACAAGATGACCTTTAAGGTCTCTCCCAACCCAACCCAAACCCCATTCCAAGTTTCTGTTCTACTTGTCCTTTGCTGCAGGTGGCAACCAGGATGGCAAATTCAGCGTCGGCTTCAGGGACGGGGTGGTCAGGACAGTTGTGAGTCTGGACAGGGAGACGATGGCATCCTACACACTGATCCTGGAGGCCATCGGTAAGGATTTCCCAGGGCTCCCACGGGACCACTGCCACCCAGCCACACCTGGTGGCCGTGCACGTGTTGAGCTCCCTTGCAAACGTGTCAGAGGGGGCAGCAGCCTCCAAGGCACTCTACAAACCAGAGCCCATACCTGGTGTTAACGTGTCACAGCCCATGTGAATTAATATGTCCCAGTTCCGTCATGACTTTTGCAGAGGGTCTATTCTCCTCTCAGGTTTGCCCAGCCCCATGGCTATCCCCTTCACCCAGGAAGGAAGACCCCCTGTTCCTGAGAGGCTCCACAGTGTCCAGGGCAGCCCTCTACCCAAAAATGCCAAGGCCACAGCATCGTTCCCCTCATGCCATGCCACCCCTTGGCTCTGTGGCTGCTGATTAACTCTGAGCCACCTGGCACAGGCAGAGGGTCTGCGTGCCAAACTCAGCTTGGCTGTCATCCCCTGAGCTTTATAATGATGTGCCTGTTCACAGATGACTTGGATGTCCCTTTTGAAAGGAGAAATAAGTGGCCTGGGCAGAAATGTTGGGGGCACAGCATTGCAGGTGCCACAGGGGTTGCAGCAGGGATGCTGCACTGCCTGGGCACACGGGACTGGATCCCAAGGGGCAAAGGGTCTGTTGTGCCCCTCCGATGGGGATCACACTGCCTGTGTTTTCCCAGATCCCACTGGCTCCCAGCTGGGTGGGTTTAGCACTCCCTGCAAAACAGACATGTTGAAAAATCCAACCCCAATCCATGCTTCTCAGTGCCTCATTCTTCCTGGCAAACCCAAGAGCTATGCTGCCATGTCCTTGTCTACTGAACGTCAACCCATCCTGGTGCTCTTTGACTGTGAGCTGAGCTGTGGCTATGGAAAACTCATCCGGCTGTCTTCATCTCCCAAATCCCTGGCCCCCAGCAGTCCCTTCACCCGGTGTATGGAATTGCAAATCCTCTCTAATGATCAGTTTCTTTTCTAGCCTCACTGGGCTCCGTGGCAGAGCTTGGGGGCGGTTTGGCTTTTCCTTTTTCTTTCAAAATAGGAAGGGAACAAAAAACCCTAAAACCCCATGGTTCAGTGCGGGATTTGAAAGCCGCAAAAAGATGAAATGTTTTAGTTTAGAAATCTCGATCCTGTTATTTCAGCAGCCATGGGCTGAGCACCACCTGTGCGAAGAGGAGGTGACTGAACCTCCCTCCTTCCCCTTTCTCTCCCTGCAGACAATGGCCCCACCGGGAACCGGCGCACGGGGACTGCCACCGTGTATGTGACCGTCCTGGATGTCAACGACAACAGACCCATCTTCCTGCAGAGCAGCTATGAAGTCAGTGTCCCCGAGGACATCCCGGCTGCCAGCAGCATAGTGCAGGCACGTGGCTCTTCCCGTGGCACCCTAGGGTGGGAGGTGGGAGTCCCCCACCAACTGTGCCCTGACCATGAGCTGCTGGAAGCCCAGGGCAGAGATTTTCCCTCCCTGTTGGTGGTCTGTTCCCTCAGGGCAGGATGAGATGTGTTCTTGCTCATCCACCCCTCTGCTAGTCCAGGCTGCCAGTGCCAGGGAGAAGGCAGCAAAGCACAAGGGAAAATTAAAAAACTCACCCCATTTCTGCAGGGGTTGAGAGGAGAAGAGCCAAGCCCTGTGCTGGCGAGGCCACTTTGGCTACATCCCTGCTTTCTCCCTCCTCCCAAACAGAGGGCTCCATGGGGAGGGAGAAGAGTGCCTGCAAAGAGATGCTCGGAGAGGGGGGAAAGCCCTCGGAGAGGGAGAAAAGCGTTTGGACTTTGCTTTCATTTTTGTTCCTCTTTGAGGGAGCGGTGGGCAGAGCTGAATGGCTCAGTGAGCACCGAATGAATGCAGGCATTCACACAGGCTCCGGGGCCTTCCAGCATCCCGTCAAACCCAGGGTTCTTCTGGAGCGGGCACCAAAGGCTCTTTGCAGAGGGCCCTGGGAAGGCTCCTCCTGCCTTCAATACCTCTGCCGGCACAGGGAAAGGGGCAGCTTTGTCCCTGGCCCTGGTGGGCAGGATGAGTCACTGGCGGAGAAGAAAGGAGCCTTTTGCCTCCTGCAACAAAGGTTTGCTGGAAGCCGCCACGTGTCTGCTTGGGGCAGCCGGTCCCAAAGGAATCCCCTGGTTCCTCATCACCTGTTGTGCCATGGCACGGTGTACCTGATGTCTCTGGGATCAGGCACGGTGTACGTGATGTCTCTGGGATCAGACATCAGTTTGCAATCCCAGGATGGAGCTGTGTCCCTGCACAGGACTCCTAAAACTGAGCCGGTTTGACAGATTGGAGGAATGGAGGGAGCTCGAGTGTGACTGGTGTCAAAGTGTCTTTTCTTAGAGCCCGCTTCCCAAAAGAGGGGGATGCCCTTGAAAGTCCAGGGCAGAGGAGAGGAAGTATTTGGGGGAAGTTGATTTTCCACAGAACAATATGGAAGAGAAACAGAAATGAGCCATCATCTGGTTTTAGTTTAATTTACACCTTCAGTGTGAACCATACATACCGAAGGTCTCACCCTTCAAATGGATCCCCGCATCCCCAGGGCAGCACGAGAGTTTCCGGATGTTTCCCCATCCCTTTCTCCCAAGACCAGGCAGACCAGGAGCAGGGAGCAGGGAGCAGGAATGGTGGTGCATTGACCACAGCAACCCACAGCTGACTGCATGGAGGGGGTGACAGGGACCAGGCAGCACGTGGGGGCACGAGCCTCCCTCCACCTGCTCAGGGGCACAGCTCAGGGGGAGATCTCCACCAAGGGTTGCTTTCTATGGAGCGGGTTTGCCCTGGGCTGCCTCTCTTCAAGTAGCCAGGTTGCTCCCACTGTCTTCCAGGCTGTTTGTTCAGGTGGAGCACAGCTTGCACAATGTTTTCCAAAAGAAATGAAGCAGCAGGGGTTTTTTGGACTGCCTGGTGGTAGCTGCGCGTGGGTGTAGTTTGGATGCCTCCACTTCTCTGGCAGGAAGCAATAACCTGGAAAGCATTTGGGAACTTGACACTGCAAAATCTCCTGTCACCTCACAGAGCCACTGCCTGGAAATGAGTTGCTCAAAGGGTCTCTGCCGGGTTGCTCAGGACACCAAGGGCTGCTTGAGAAGGGAGCCAAAATCTTGGGAAAGAGTAGCAGGGCAAGATCACATTTTGGTGGACTCCATGATGTCCCAGTCCTGGCTGGTGGAAAAGCTTCTGGGACAGGCGAGCGGGCTGTGAGACACCAGCTGGCTCCTCCTGAAGCTGCTGATGGAGCGCCTCAGGGAGCCCAGACGCTTCCAGAGCCTCAGCTGGGGCTCGCTGGCATCCACAGACTGGTGGGGCAGGTGCTCGTGGGGGCCCGAGAGGGACCGGCCCAGCACCGCTGGCTTGCAGAGGGTGACAAAGACGAGGAGGGTGGCCAGGACCAGGAAGATGCAGACGAGCCCGACGATGGTGGGCAGCCAGTCTGTCACCTCAGGGGATGTGGCACTGGGCGGGACCAGCCCTGTGGTGGGAACCAGAAGCTCAGGGAGAGGCGGGATGGGAGAGGTCCCATTGCCAGAGTCCTCTGTGCTCATCGTCCCTGCAGTGCAAGGTGATACAGAGAGGTGGCACAGGTGATTACCATGTGGAAGCTGGACAGACAGCCACCCTCTGGTTAAACTGTTTAATTGGTGGATTCTTGTCATGCCTTGACCTCCAAGATTCTCCCAGCCATGTTTTCAATGGCACAGGGGGATGGGAGGTGTCCATCTGCTTTTCCAGGAGGCAAAGCACAGAGGTGGGGTTTACACTTGCAAAGCATCACCCTGAACCGAAGTGCAAAACCACCTGGCAAAGAAATCTACCATTATTTACATGTGGTACCATGGCCCCTGGGAGGACACTTTTAGGGAGCACGCACGCATTGCATGAAGATTTTCTGGAAGAGATAAATATCCGTGCCCGACAGAAAGTTCAAAATCCTCCCCCCAAGCTGCCGAGGTTTGTTTCTCCTCTGTTCCCCAGAAATGCAGGTTTGTTGAATTGGCTGTCATTTGGGGTTTTCGTGATTATTCTCCTGAAGAAATTGGACAGTAGGTTAAGCCTGTGCCCTGATAAGCCCCCATCAAGCTGTGTTATTGTACTAGCACGGTCTTTATTACTTTGCAGGGGTGAAGAGTAATGCCCTCACCCTACTTGTGCCAAAACCCCTCATGTCAGGCATTTTGCTGACCTGCTTTCAGCCTCAGACATGTCACAGGTGATGCAAACCAGCTTAAGTGTTAGCAGTGATAGCTCTTACTTAACATCTGGTGGAGACTGTCCTCTCCTTTCCCCAACTGGTCAGAACCTCCTCCTAAGAGCATTTTGCACCCACTTTTTTGCTCACATGCACCCCTCCAGCCCCAGACAGGCTGTGCCAGAGGCTGGTGTCTCTCCAGATGGAGATGAGGAGATGAAGGCTGGGGAAATACTGTTTGTGCCAACCCTCTGCAATGCCCTTGGTGCTCCAGCCCGTGTGCTGGAGGTAAAGGTTTATTATGCTGACTTTCCTGTGGAGGTATGGGAGAGCTGTCTAACTGTGGCCAGGCAGTCTCCTGGTAAACTTGGATTTAGATTGAGCCAATTTAAAACTGAGATTTTAGGAGGGGAAAGGCAGGGCTATCGGGGCTGCCAGGGTCTCTGGGTCTGCTCTTGCAACCCACCATCCCAAAGTCACACAGGCGTGTGTAAGGCAGCGGCCAAACGTTCACCATAAACCATTCCAAAAAGTGAAGACATCAGTAACATGGTTTTAACCACTAAGGGTGTGTCAGCCTGCTCAGAGCTTGGGGGTCTTTGGGGAGATGGTGCTGTTTCCATGGCTCAGAGCCAGGTCTGTGCCTGGAAAATGGGAAATGCAAAAACAAATGGGTCAGTGCTTGAGAGGGTGAATCCCTGTGTGTATTGCAGGCAGTGCCAGGGACTGGGGCTCTTGTCACCCCCTCTACAGTGATATTTTCACCTCTCTTCACCCCAAAAGCATTTTTTTATCCTTAACTGACTCTGTCCCTTTCCCTCGGGTTTGGGAACAGAGCAGCAATCCCAAGGACCCCCTGTTCCATGGACAGGCACAAAAGGCAGCAGGTAGGGCTGCAGTGTGTCCCCCACCAAAGGCAGCCTGAATCGAGGTTTCCACGGCTACCTTCATGCTGGCATTTGCTGCCTGCACGTGTTCAGCGTGGTGACCTTACATTGTTCCTTAGGAGGCAGCCAGGAGGCGTGGACAATTCCTGCAGGCTGTTTTTGCTCCCTGCCTCATGGCTGCAGAGTTTGTCTTTTAAATTCACTTGACAGTGTTCCATAGAAACCCACCAGGAGGGATCACACCAATGTTTTCCCAGGCTTTTTCAGCCATGCCCCGTTCTCCTCTTGCTTCCCATCCAGCCTCTCCTCACACCCAGCTCAGCTGGCAGAGCTTTCATAGCATTGCCACTTCCCAGCATCACTGTCCTACGCAGGCTCCATATTCTTCACCCTGGTGGGTTAAAAGAGATTTTTCCTGTCCTGGAAATCCTCCCCAGAGGTCATCCCTGCCTGATCAGCTCCAAAAATCACACATCCTCATGAGCACTTGGGGTCCAGCACTGGCCATGAGGCAGATGAGGATCAGAGGGAAAAAAGAGAAACTGCAAAAGGTAAAATGCCCTGAGAAAGGTGGAAGGGAAGAAAAAAAAGAATGTTTCTCATGCATGGGCAGCAGAGAGGGTTATTCAGCCCAGCACCAGGCACTGCTCCCTGGCCTGGCCCAGCTGCCTAGTTTGGCAGTTTTTCCATATGCTCTCCCTCCCTTTTCCTCAAATTCTTGCGAAGAAAAGGCTGTTTTCAGGAACTGCTTGTGACACAGCTCCCATGAAAAGCAGCTCTCATTCCCCTCCCTGGCTTGCTTAGCAGCTCTTTTCCTGGAGCTCCCCAACTTTTCCCAGTGTGCTAAATCTTTCCACCGGCTTGCAGGAGGAGGTGATGCTGGGCAGTACCAAACACGGCCGCCTGACCCAGATGGTTGGTTCCCAGAGCAGAGGGCTGGGAGTGATGCTGCTCCCCATCACCCTCGCTGTTAAACGGCACAGCTGCATCCACGGGACTCTCCCCCTCTCCCATCAGCGGGAGGGGACGGAGCAACGCGGCTGGGAAGGGAGGAGGGATGCCTGACCTCACGCCCATCCCAAACTTTGCATCCCCACGCATTTTCAGCCCTTTCCCCAGGCTGAGGACAGCCGGGGGTCTGTCTCACCCCCGGGGGTGACCTAAGGGGGCCGGCAGCGGCTTTGCCGCGGGGGTTTGGGCTCCGTACCTGTCAGCAGCCGGCCGAGCCCGGGCTCTGCCTCCCGCGCTGCCGCCTGGCCGCCTCTCCCACCGCGCTCTGCCGGCTGCCAGCCCCCTCCTCCCTTTGGGGAGGGTGGGACAGAGGTAGCAGCCGCGCTGGGGACAGCCTGAGCGAGCGAAGCCGAGGGGCCCTGAGCCCCTTCCCGGGCTTTGGCCAGCACTGTAGCGCCCCGGAGCTGTGTCCCGCTGGAGCGCAGTGTCCCTTGCTGGGGCCGAGCCCCCTGGGATGCGTCACTGCGGGATTTGTCCCTGTAGGATGACTTAATGTTACGGTCGTGGGCTGAGCCCCCTGTGGCAGGAGGGGTGGCACCTGCCCTCCACATGTCCACCCCCACCCCCTTTTCCCAGAAAATCTACTTTTTTCCCATTCTTTTATTGTCCCCGTCCCGTCCCCC